>JAIUZE010013585.1:0-12027 GCA_022085475.1 Heliosperma pusillum
TCCTCAAGAGAATACGATTTACCCATTTTCAATCATCCGAATTCCTACAAAAATACTTCATAATCATGCAACTTCGAGTAACAAATCCCAATTATTCAAATCCAATTAGAATCTACTGAGGTCCATCGGCACGGGAGACTCCACAACTAACCACCCAAATGAAAATTCATTGCGAACTCTAATCTTCTTAGCTCCATCAAAACTCTTATTAGAAACCACCAACAAAATATTTATATCTAGAGAAACATGATCGTTAACAACCACAAGGTAAAAGAGGCTTACTATGAAATCCTCTGATCCAATTTATTCCAAAATTCATTATCCTAAGTTATTAACAATGAACTTTCTCATCTTCAAAAGTTAAAACACAAATCCTCAAAAGAGATTAGTCACACAATCTCATTTCACTTAACTTTTGCCAATCATAGGGCAATGCGACCGTAAATCAATTTATTTAGCTCTTTCAAACTCTCAATACATCGGTTTTCGCTCATGACAATATTCCTCAAGTTTGGTCATCCAATCCAAATTTCACAAAGTATTTATTCCCGTTAGGGTCCAACATTTAAAGACAACAATTTTTCCAAGTAACATTTAAAGAATCACTAAAATTCTTAACCACAACTACCAACTATCATTATGCTTATTTCGATCCTCAAAACGATATTGCAACATTAGCTTTCATAGTCTAAAACCACTAGGAGAGTTTCATCCTAAGCTATCCCCAAATCCTTATAATCATCTAAACATGAACTAGTTTAATAGGACGGTTAGGTACCATATTCGAAACTTCTTCAAAACACACCTACTAACCCTTACGTTAGCTAATAAGAAAAACTACCTCTCAAGAGAGTAGGGATAAAAGAACAGGATACAAGGAACATTAGGAAGCGTCACTAAAGACTACGATAAGATGAAAAAGGCGAAGGCGACAAAGGAAAACGAGGTTGAGGAAGAGATAAAGCAGATAGTAGAGTTATGAAGATATCCGCGTAAGAAATAAGATACGAGTATGCGATTTCTTAAAGATCAATCTTTACAAAAGCATTCAAGAATGGAAATGAAAAGGGACAGTGGCACGGGTAATGGTTTAAGGTTTAATCCACAAAATTTCTCCTTTCAAACTTAAGGGGATAGTAAAACATTTTAATTATTCCTTTACAAAGGCCTTTTACAAGGGACCATCATACCACGTACAATCATCAAAGTAAGGTACACCTAGATTTGATAAATCGACTACAACCCAATTCATCCATCCTTTCATATCTCACGGAATCCCAAATGCGGAATTGCAACTCAAGCATAGTAACATTCTCTCAACTCCATAATTTGACACATTCCCAAAGGTTTCAAAAACCGAAGAACCAATAAGGAATTCTCCATACTAATCTCTTTTCAACTCCTACGGCCACAAGGTAGAACACCGAACAAAACGTCATTATCAACATCATATAGCCCACGAGTTCATTATTAACAAAGTACAACCTCAAGTCAAACATCATCATTAACGTCCCAAGGTATTTCCATCATAGCTCACATCATCGAATCTCGCTCATATCTATAATCCTCAAGTAATATGGTTCAACTTACCGAAAACCTTACTACTTCAAACGAGTCTCCGATGCCATAAGATAAGATCATATCTTTAAATCCAAGAACTATAGCCAAATGCTTTTTCACCAAGGCTATACTCACAAACACACAATAGGAAACACAAGACGTCACTTAATCTCAAAAGCATTTTACAACTCAAGGCATCATTCAAACTCCTAAATTCAAAAGATTAAATCGCTAATGGGCGAAGAAGTCTTAGCCACTCATTCAACCTTACACAATCAAATATCATGAACTATCCACACATTAGTCATGACAAGCATCAAGCATTAAAATCATCAAACTTATCTTACTACCTTTTCTTAGAGATACAACCAATCATCAATATAGGGTGAATTTAGATCTACACCATTTCCTCAAATCACAAATTCATTCTAACAAACACTAATATTCCACAAAGTTCACAATTCTTCCGACCAAGTATAATATACCACAAACAAAAGGGTATGGCATCCACAAAAATGTTACAAGAGGAAGGTAAGGATACCAATGGTAAGATGGAGGAACGACTATCAATAGAAATTTCCAAGAGGCAAACAAATTGGAAGAGAAAAAGCACTTAGATAGAAGGAAGAGAGCATAATACAAGAAGGACGAGAGAATTCATAGACGAGGAAGAAATACACTTTAATTAGGCTTGTCAATCTTCAATCTTCGGTAAAGGATACTTTTCTAGGTAACACATTGATCCACCTTAAGACGGTAGATACAAACAAACATAACATCACTCAACACAATCAAACAAACAAGTTAGAACCTAACAAACATCAAGTACACCACAGACTACCAAGTAAAGTCCTTAATTTCTACCCATCTCTCATTTACTTTTTTCAAGGTCACGTAGTTTAAGTTTAGGGTTCACGTGTGTGCGTCGGGAGCATTTAAGCTCTGATACCAACTGTGACAACCCTCGCGAATGCGGAAATATAAAACATACAAGCATGTGAATTATATAGCGGAAAATACGGTATTTTAAAAACCTTTATACATGCAAGATAGAAAAATACGAGGAGTGTCAAAATATTACAAACTAAATAAAATACCACAAGAGACGTAGTCTCTCAAAGTGTTAACAAAAGACAAAGTAATTAGCAACTAGCTAAACAACGTCTAGAGGTGTTTCATCCAGGGACAACGCCCGCTAGCTCACACCCGAACCCAAAATAGCAAAGCAAAAAGCCATCCATGCAAAGCAACCTGTTCATTCATGAAAAACATGAACGCCACAATCAGTGGGGAGTAACTCCGGGTTCTCCCAGCCATATCACATTAACGTACATATAAGGAAATACAAAAGTAAAGCATGCATATATAGATATACATGTGAGATACGATAAGAATAGATAGGCAATTCTATAGATAATGATAAGAGCATAAGAGTTACAATTCCGAATCCATCATGTGATACAAAGACTCGGGGAAGACACTCTTAGGCAACCGAATACGCTCACTAGGGCTTGCATCTCACCGTTAGCGGTATAAGATTGATAAGATTGAGACTCGACAGACAAACCAAGTCAAGTCATGCGATGATCACAATAAATACTACATATTATCATCCATTCACGAACCAAGACCTTGACGCGACCAAGTCATGCAATGACCATGAATAAAATCATGAAATCACGCATTCAAAGACAACGACACAAAACGACAACTCTCACGGTAAATGAAACGCACTAGCATCGTGTACATGGCAAGTATGATTAAAAGGCATCCACGGGATAAAGCATTTCCCGGAACTCATACACGATAAAGCATTTCGCGTATGTAGACTAATTTCCTCCTGGTAGAAACGATAATTAAACGGCTCCTAATCTAAACCTGGCCAGATTCTCGGAATCACATTTTCCGATTCGACATGCGATAAAGCGTTTCGCATCCAAGACTCGGTCTTACAAAGAAAACGCCGAGTACCCCAAATTCGGTAGATCAATTCGGTAGTACCCCAAATTCGGTCATCAGGATTAAGACTACCAGAAAACTCAGGGATGTCTACCTTAAGATATTTGTTTGTGTGTCTGTGGATGGAAGCCCTGCTCCTTGATGAGTCATCTGAATCTGGGTACTCTTCATCATCAGGTGGCCTTCCTCTGCCTCCTCCTTGGCCTCTTCCACGTCCTCTGCCTCTTCCTCCTATGACAACATTGCCATCAAGAGCCTCATTCATAGCTCTTGTGAGTTGTGTGACAGTTCTGGTTATGCCTTCCACCATAGTCTCTTAGTTGGTGATTCTCTCTTCACTCATTGGGTTGTTTTTGTGTTTTTAAATGTAGTTAGGGAAAATGAACTCACTAAGAATCTCAACCAAATCTCTGATACCAATTTGGACTGTAAACTACTAAGGCTTGTGAGTTTAGGGGATACTTGATTAAATTTACTAAAACTGAAAGCAAAACAGACAGAAATAGAGGTTGTTTTAAAGAGAGTGACTTGTGTTAACTGAAACTCAAAGATATGACTTAGAGAACTTCCCCTACATCATGGCACAAGAGAAAGGACTAAAAGACTGGGTTTGAGACAGGTTTAGAGTATTACAGCATTGCACAAACACCCTAGACTTAGACTCAACAACAAGCAAGCTAGTCACAGCAAAGCACAAACTTAACTTGACTCACAAAGCAAGACACTGATCTGACACCTTGAAGATGTATCAGGCTTGGCTCAAACTACAACACTCAGCACAAGTTTGAAAGATTTGAGAGATTTCTCAAGGTTAATTCATTCATAAAAGTCCCCTCCAAAACAATACATAAAGCCCTCCTTATATAGGGAGGCTGATACAATGTGATCCTTTGGATGTAAAGTCCATCTAAGGGTCAGCTTTGGACTTGAACTACTACAACAGATAACTAATTAAGGGCCTCACAAGAGGACGAGTTTAACAACTAACTAGTGCAGACACAAAGACACAAAATAGACTGAAGCAAAAAGCAATAAAGCAGTTTTTGGAGTTTTCCTGAAATGGGAAACTGTTGTTCTTGTTGTCTTGCTACCTTGCTCTGGGTGTTTTGCTGCTCCTTGGGACTCTTCAACTCTTATTTGAACTTAGATAAACCTGCCTTGGATGAGAACAAGTTGACTTAGGCAAAAAGAACCCACAGCTGGACTTGTACTTTCCTTGCCATGAGGTTCATTGGACTCTGATTTTGACTGCTTGTAACTTGAGATTTTGCTAGACTTCTAAGGGGACTCTTCTGGGAAAACTTGTTGATTAATGAGTTGGCTTGATGGTACGCCATGGTGGGGGTGGCTGGGATGCCCTGGTGTACCTCCTTGGTGCTTGGTTTGCTAACGGGTCTACTGAGCTCTGACAGACATTGTTCCTGGCTTGTGTGTGGAATGTGGACTGGTTGGGACCTTGGCATGACTTGGTGAACCCTGGGATGTCTTCCTCATTGTCTTGGCTTGGGTTGGCTTGAATTTGGCTTGACATGGCCTGATGTTTGGACCTTGTGGTTCGAGCTTCAATCTGAGGGGGTCTTGTGGTCAGGCTTGTGGCTTGATCATCAAGGCCCCTTGGGTGAGCTCCTGCTGCATTATTATATAAGTTTGCACGTAATTGTTTGTTAAGTCTTTATAGATTAATGAGGTTACATATTACGAAAGTGACGATTTGATAATGCGGTTTGAGTTCGTGATCAAGACAATGAAAGGAACTTACGACTGAAGAATATTCAAGGAAGATTAGTCAGTAGTTAAGTTCGTCTCTCCTTTGTGATATTTAATAATTGTTTTGAGTCCGTCTTAAGTTATAGTTGTAACTATAACTTGATACAATACACTCATAGTCTAGGTTATAGTCGATTGTACTATAACTTAGGGTGACTACGTAACACGACATTTTCGGGAGAAAATTTATTTTATAATTTTACAAAGGATAATTTGAATTTTATAAAATAAAATTTAATTTGTTTTTAATAATAAAAACGTTTTTCTATTTTGAGTCAAAACTGTCTACGAGATAAGTTTACTATATTCTAAAAAGTAATCCTAATACATAACAAGTTATGAGTTGTAATAATTAGTGATTGACTTGAATAATAGTAACCTATGGTACAAGAGATTGACTTTGACAAAAGTTACTGAAAGATTTATTTTTAAGGCTTTGACTTTTACGTATGTTTTTGGTGGTGATAGAATAATAGTAAATATAATGTAATTATTTTACGTATTATTTGTTACCTAATTAGTTGGCAATCAGTTTTGTAATTAGCTGTCGATATTCTGTTGCCTAGTTTATAGTAATTAGCTTCCTAAATTATAGGCTAACCTAAGTGTATTTAACTCAACATTGGATTCAATACAAACCATCCTTTAATCTCTTTCATGGTATCAATGATTTAATCTTTCTCAAAATTGCTTCCGCTCTTCATCGATTAGCCGTCTCCTGTAGCCTTCTTCTCTATCTCGACCTCACGTCCTTCATCAGACCTCTTGTCACTCCATGTCTACTGAAAACAAGGCTTTTCATCCGGCGTTCGCCGTCAACAACATATCCAATCATATCTCGGTAAAACTGGGATTGGATAATGACCAATACCCATTGTGGGTTGCCCTATTCACGAACCACGCAAAATCTAACCGCGTGCTTCATCACATCATCACACCAAAAACCGGAGCACCCAAAGCCCCCGTTACGGCAGATGAAAAGGAACTATGGGAAACCCTAGATGCGACGGTCTTTAAGTGGATTTATTCTACCATAACCACTGATCTCTTGGAAACTATCATCGAGCCTGATTCTACCGCCATGGATACATGGAATCGTCTCGCCGACATTTTTCAAGACAACAAAAACTCACGCGCAGTCACCCTCGAGCAGGAGTTCTCCCACGTTGAGATGTATGACTTCTCATCGGTTTCGGCATATTGTCAGCGTCTAAAATCCTTAGCCGATCAGCTAAAGAATGTAGGGCTCCAGTTTCTAATAGTCGATTGGTTCTTCAATTGGTCTCCGGTCTCACTGAGGCTTATCAGAATGTTGGCACAATTATTCGTCAACGTGACCCGCTTCCCAAGTTTTATCAAGCACGTTCGATGCTTACTCTTGAGGAGTGGAGTTTCGCGAAACAGGCTGCGACTGGTAGTGCAGCTCTGTATGCGAAAGGTTCGGCTGACAGTGACGGCGGGAATTCCTCTCGGACTTCGGGTTCTAACAACAAAGGTAGCCGTGGTAATGGTAACAATGGCAAGAAGAAAGGTAAAGGTGGCAAGGGCAACTACGGTAAGTCTCAAACTGTTGCCTCTGCTCCTATAACAGCCCCTGTTTCTGCTCCTATTGCTGCTCCGTCCGCGTCTTCTGCTTCAATACAGTGGCCACCTGGTTATGGGTCATGGCCGTGGCCCTCCTCTCCTTGGGGCTACCCACCGTGCCCATATCCTGCTGGTCCGTGGGCTAGACCGAATGCACCAGGTCGTTCACAGCCGGGTATACTTGGTCCACGACCAGCTCGCGCTTATGCGGCAGATGGGCCGTCTCAGACGGATATTGCTGCTGCGATGTACACATTGGGACTTGGGCCTCCAAAACCTTGGGTGATGGATACCGGTGCTACTTCACATATGACGTCGGACCAAGGTAAACTCTCGTCTTTTGTTAATTCGAGTATTTCTAATGGTATAATCGTCGGAAATGGCCATTCCATCCCAATTAAAGGTTACGGTCAATCCACCATTGCCAAACCCCATCCTCCTTTTGTCCTTAAAAATGTTCTTTATTCTCCTTAACTAGTCAAAAATTTGGTTTCGGTTCGAAAATTCACTACTGACAATCAAGTCACCGTTGAATTTGACCCGTTTGGTTTTTGTGTGAAGGATATGAGGACGGGGACGCGTCTCATGAGGTGTAATAGTCGGGGCAACCTTTATCCCATCTCCGGTGCCAACTCCACTCCGCTCTCACCCAATTTCGTTGGCTTAGCAGCGTCGTCGCTTTGGCATGATCGTTTAGGTCATCCCGGACATTCTACTATTTCGAGTCTTATAAAAAATAAATTGATTGATTGTAATTTGAAGTCTAGCAAATTATCCTGTCAATCTTGTCTCCTTGGTAAACATATTCGTCTTCCCTTTGCTATGTCGAATTCGAGTACTTCCATGCCTTTTGATATACTTCATTGTGATCTTTGGACATCACTAGTCTTAAGTTCCGCTGGCCATAGATATTACTTATTAGTTTTAGACGATTATAGTAATTTTTTATGGACGTTTCCGATTGCAAAGAAAAGTCATGTAAACTCCATTCTTGTTCAATTTCATGCCTTTATACAAACTCAATTTGAACGTAAAATAAAATCGATTCAATGTGATAATGGTACGGAATTTGTTAACAGTCTTTTTAATACGTTTTGTGCTTCACATGGACTAGTTTTTCGCTTGTCTTGCCCGCATACATCATCCCAAAATGGAAAGGCTGAACGCAAAATCCGTTCTACCAATAACATGATTCGCACACTTTTATTTCACGCGTCCATTCCTGTTAAATATTGGCCCTATGCTCTCGACATGGCAACCTACCTAACGAATATTTTACCAAGTAAGCCTATTTCCTATGACACGCCTCTTAGGCTCCTATATAATCGACCTCCGTTATATAGTCGCCTACGAGTCTTCGGTTGTTTATGTTATCCGCTTATACCCGCTACTACTATACATAAATTACAACCACGTACCACTCCGTGTGTCTTTCTTGGCTATCCTAAAACTCACCGTGGTTATATATGTCTTGACATCTCGTCTAGTAAAGTTTTTATTAGTCGTCATGTTTTCTTTGATGAACAGAATTTTCCGTTTGCTAAAATTCATCAACCTGACATTTCCACTTACAAGTTTTTAGATGATTATCTCTCGCCTTATGTTACTCACCATTTGGCCGAGTCCCAGCCTTCCCCACCGATACAAAACCCCATTACAGACCCTATTCTCAACGCTACCCAGCCCACGGTCTCTTCCTCTGTGACCACCCCTGCTGCTGCTACAGCACCCCGTGCACAGCCTTTAGTCACTAAAGCTACCACCAGGGCCGACCACGGTATCTATAGACCCAACCCCAAATATTTCAAGCTCGCCACCTCCCAAAATTTGAGTCACACTCTAGCTATTTCACCGGTTCCCCGTAACCCCGTGTCCGCTCTTCGTGACCCTAACTGGAAAATGGCCATGGACGACGAATATAATGCTCTTATTGACAATAAGACTTGGGTGTTGGTTCCATGTCCGTCGAATACTAATATTATACGATCTATGTGGATTTTTAGACATAAATTTCATTCTGATGGCTCTTTTGAAAGGTATAAAGCTTGTCTTGTAGGTGACGGAAAAACGTAACAAATTGGTATAAATTGTGGTGAGACTTTCAGCCCTGTTGTAAAGCCCTTCACCATTCGCACAGTACTATCTATTGCGGTCTCCAAATCATGGGCAATTCACCAACTCGACATCAAGAATGCTTTTCTCCATGGCCACCTCAATGAAACGGTATATATGCACCAGCCCACTGGTTATCGCGATCAAACTCGGCCTGATCATGTCTGCCTTTTGAAAAAGTCACTATACGGTCTTAAACAAGCACCCCGTGCTTGGAATAAACGGTTTGCCGACTATGTTACCCGACTTGGTTTTTCTCATAACAAGGTTGATCACTCACTTTTCATACTTCAACAAGGTACCAATTTGGCTTATCTTTTATTATATGTTGATGATATAATCTTGACGTGTTCTTCCGAGACCCTTCGTAAGTCGATTATGGGTCATCTTAATGGTGAATTCGCAATGAAAGACCTTGGGTCCCTTAGTTATTTCTTGGGCATATATGTTCAGTCCGTTCAAGGTGGCCTCTTTCTCTCGGAACATAAGTATGCCGAGCAGATTATTGACAGGGCTGGTATGGTCTCATGTAAGTCAGCCGCTACTCCCGTCGACACTAAACCAAAGCTCAGTGCCTCTTCTTCCACACCTTATGCTGATCCGACACTTTATCGTAGTCTTGCCGGAGCTCTTCAGTACCTAACAATTACTAGACCCGACATTTCTTACGCTGTTCAACAATTATGTCTTTTTATGCATAATCCGATGGAGGAACATATGAATGCTTTGAAACGTGTTCTTCGGTATTTGCGGGGCTCTATTGACCGCGGCATTTGGATACGCAAATCCACTCCTTCTCACCTCACAGCCTATACCGATGCAGACTGGGGTGGGTGTCCCGACACAAGGCGCTCTACATCCGGATACTGCGTGTTTCTTGGTGATAACTTGGTTTCTTGGGCCTCGAAAAGACAACCCACATTATCCAAGTCTAGTGCTGAGGCGGAATATCGTGGAGTTGCTAATGTTGTATCGGAATCGTGTTGGCTGCGGAATTTGTTAGTCGAACTTCACGTTCCCATGACCAAGGCAACACTTGTCTATTGTGATAACGTTTCGGCTATTTATTTGTCCGGTAATCCCGTCCAAAATCAATGCACGAAGCACATCGAAATGGACATCCATTTTGTACGTGAAAAGGTTGAGCGTGGTGAAGTCCGGGTTCGTCATATACCATCTCGTTATCAGATTGCGGATATTTTCACTAAAGGGTTACCAGTGATTCTTTTTGAAGATTTTCGTGACAGTCTCAACGTTCGTTTGCCTCCCGTTTCGACTGCGGGGGAAAGATAGAATAATAGTAAATATAATGCAATTATTTTACGTATTATTTGTTACCTAATTAGTTGGCAATCAGTTTTGTAATTAGCTGTCGATATTCTGTTGCCTAGTTTATAGTAATTAGCTTCCTAAATTATAGGCTAACCTAAGTGTATTTAACTCAACATTGAATTCAATACAAACCATCCATTAATCTCTTTCAGGTGGGAATCAAATTGTGTTTGTAACCTTGTTTGTGCAAGGTTGATGCAAATTCGATTTGTGCACAAATTCTATCTTATGGATGTATAGGTCACGTGTGATGGTTGTACGTTGTACCTTATCATAAACTGAACTTGGTTTTGTCAAATAAACTTCTACACACGTGATAGCGTTATACATACATAAATATATCACAAACTCATATTTCCTATTTAGTATAAATAGAAGGTGTTGTTTGTTAACACTATCAATTAACTTTCCCAAACATATAATTTAAGAGCATAATTTTGTCAACGTTTTAAAAGAGCTTTTATTTGCAAAATTATTTTCTTGTTGGAAAGTCGTGTTACTCAAGTCAACAATTTTTCAAGTATCGTTCGGAGAATAATGGTCATAGATTTATCTCTTATTCGTTCAATTGGGTGAACAATTTTTGAGATACTCTTATTACTTTTCTTTGTAACGAGAGGAAGTCGAGTGTTTAACGATACTCATTATTACAACTATAGTTAGTTGTAAAAGGGGTTGATTATTTTGAAATCCGGGGAGAGGTACTAAAATAATTAATCAAGAATAGTGGACGTAGGCTTCGGGGTGTGAAGCTGAACCACTTCAAAATTCCGCTGTGCATATTTATTTATCGTTTTTATTGTTTTTAGTATTGTGTGATATTTGCATTATTTGAAATTAATCAATAAATTCAAAAATATAAATATCATTCGATCAAAGTCGAAGAAGTGGTAGATACTCAATTCACCCCCCTCTTGAGTATTTCCAAGGGATCCATAGACTCTTTGATAAGTGAATATTTGTATGATTTTAACCCCCACTTTAGCTCGGTTTTGTATGTCATTTGTGCTTTGTTAATCCATTTTATGAGCTAATATCGTCTTCTAGGCGTAATCCTTTGTTCAAACCTGTTTTGTAAAGAAAGTGACGTTTCTACGCCCTTTTTCTATACTTTCGAGCATTTGCCTAGAACCCGACGATTTGAAGAACAAAGCTTGACCATGTCAAAGGCATTTCAAGAAGATTCACTAATTCAAAAGAGAGAAGAAGTAAAGACAGTTTCGTAGTTGTCGGAAGATCAATCAATTAGGCGGAAGAATTCATCGCTTTACATCAAACCCTATCAACAAACCCGATTGAAGAGGTCAAGGGGGATGATGGAAGTCAAGTCAAAGCAAAGGGAGATGAAACGTTAGTCAATTGCTTCCAGATGACCACTTACCCGATCGGGTAAGGGTGTACCCGATCGGGTAAGTATGCTGCTTCGAGAAAAATGCTTCAACTCCCTATTTTTGTCTTATGTGTTCAATGCTCGACCCCTTCTCCATGAAACCCTAATGCTATATATAGATGCTCCAACCCCTCTTCTCAACCACACAACTCACAACAATTTCTTACACAACATCTCCTTTCTTCTTACATTTTCTCTTTAGTCTAGTCTTTCTAGTTTAGATTATTTTCTTCTTTTGTCTTTAGTTCTTAGTTTATTTCTGTCCATTTCATATCACAACATTAGTTTAGATCAATAAGAATTTCAATCTTTGTAATCTAATT
>JAIUZE010013586.1:0-10064 GCA_022085475.1 Heliosperma pusillum
CTATGCGCAATCGGTTACGCAGATTCTAGCTTCCAAACGGATCGAGATGACTCGAAATCTCAGTCTGGATTCGTTTTTACTCTTAATGGCGCTGCGGTCAGCTGGAAAAGCTCTAAACAAAGTGTTATAGCAGATTCTACGACTGAGTCCGAGTACTATGCTGCTTCAGAGGCTGCGAAGGAAGCTATATGGATGCTTCAATTCTTACAGGGACTAACTGTAGTTCCTAGTTCGGATGACCCGATCACCAGCTATTGTGATAATAGTGGTGCCATCTTCCAGGCTAAGGAGCCTAAGTTCAGCAACAAGTCTAGGCATGTACAACTGAAGGCTCACATGATCCGAGATTACGTGGAGCAAAGGGAAATAGTGATAGACAAGATTGCTACGGATGATAACGTCGCAGATCCTCTCACTAAACCATTGAGATATGATAAGCATGAAGGACACGTTATTTCCATGGGAATCAAACGTGTTCCTGAGTTTTATTAGTTGTTTTATATGGATTAGACACCTGTATCTTTTTCATAAAACTATCTATGAAATCTTCGTTTTGTTTTATATTTTGTTTTTCATGTGGGTTGTACTGACAACATTGAACACCACAAAGTGAACTGAATTACATTATATTTGTTTTGGTCCGTAATCGCCTACATGAGCTGATAACTCTGGCAATGATTCTGTGAAGTCAATTGATGGTGGGTTCAACGAGCCATAAGTCAAACAGTTGACTGATCGATCACATATGCGAGTTATAATGATACCTCGCAGGACAATTTTGTGACAACGTTATGGAGTCCTAAATGTTTCAGAACATTAGGTGCCAGGTCGTGGATAGGACGTCCATAGTGTTCCTAGAGTTGATTCTTTTGACTATCGACTGTCTCTTGAGATTAAGGCAGTTTTTGGGTGACTTTGGTTTCTTTCTCATGGTCGACCGTAACAGGAGGCTAAGTAGATTTTCACTGGGTCATTTTATACTGCGCTTGTATCTGCAAGATTCGAGTTGAAGAAAATATCCAACTTTATCAGGTTATGTTATTTCTCAGGGCCACTCGAGGAGCTGTAACTGAAATGCATGGCCATGCCTCGAATAAAGATTCGTTTATCAGTTAAGTTACTCTCTAGTCGGGAAACCACTCTTGATACTGATCACTTGTAAACTACGACCTTTGTGATACTGACTTTGCAAATTGGTTTACATTGAGTGGGAGAAATTTATTATGGATATGAGAATCGGTTATCGCACATACACTTGTACGGACAAGTGGGAGATTGTTGGAGCTAGTGTCCTCCACAGTTAGTGCAATAACATAAATAAATCTCTGTAGGTTCACAGGGTATACTTTATATTATAATCAGTTGATTAACGTTCATCAATAACGGTTGGCTTGCTAGATAAGTTTGACGTTATTGTCATACAGATGGCGGTGATCAACTGGTCCCTAAAAGTCACACCTAGAGGATGTGTTTGAGAGATGTAATTATTTGAGAAAATAATCATATTTATGCCCTATTATATGACTAAAAGGTTAATCAGTGTATTTGACTAAAAGGTTAGTCAATGTGATGATGAGACGATTATTTAATAACGATTAAATAATATAAGCTGAGACGAATTAAAAGTAATTCGTAATTAAATATAAACTGTTGTATTTAATTAGCATATATATAATGTAAGCTTATGCGAATTAAAATGTTAATTCGTAATTGAATATAAAATGTTATATTAAATTAGCAAATTATAATTATACGAATAATTATAATTAACGTATATATTATACGATTGTCATATTAGATGTTGTCAGACCGGTATTAATGTATCGACTACAAAATGTTTTATGGACATATTAATACATGACAACACAAATGACATTTATAATAATAATACACATTATATATTAAAGCGAATTTAACCGAAATAAAGTCCAGATTCACTCTGGAATTTTCGGTCCATTAGTGGTTAATTAGAGGAGAAAATATCTCCCCATATAACCTAATTTGGGTCGTGAGATATGGTGAGAAGGGAGAAAATTATTCTAACCCTAATTCATTCTCTCTTGTGCCTCCATCTCTACACATCACAAAATTAAAAAGTTAACAAAAACTTTTCACAAAAACATTCTAGCAAATTCAAGGGCATATCTCATTCTATCTTGGGTGCTACGATTAGGAGATATCATCATTTTGATATTGTTCTTAGGCCATTAAAGCAAGGACTAAAGGTTATTTTTAATCTCTCGCTTATTATGCATTTTCGTTTATGACTATTAATCATATAATCATAATTTCATTATAATCCTGAATGATTTAAAGGGAAGTATACGGATATTTTCCCACAAAGTGAGTGTAGCTGATGAAGACTTTTCTTCATATCATTCATATAGTAATTTGCCCTGAAAAGGGCAAAACCATCATGAAGTGAATGAAGTACACGGTCAATGACTATGCTCTCACAAATTTTGCAATCAAGTGCCTCCAGTTTCTCGACATTCTCAATCACATCAAGAATGTGTGGGCTAACCGGTTGGCCCTTCTGGACTTTCGCCTCAAAGAAGCGACAGGTATGCTCATAAGTAACGATCCTCGGTGCTTTTGAGAATTCGTTAGTGAGCGTGGTGAAAATGTTGTTTGCACCTTGGGCAATGAAGCGTCTTTGCAAATTGATTTCCATTGCAAAGATGGGTACGTTCTTTATCGCACCCGCTTCCATAACGAAGTCACTAAATTCAAGTGTCTCGTTAGCTCTCGCATTGGGGCCTGGGTTTGGCGGTATTGGCTCAGTCAAGTACTTGAGCTTACCGTCAGCAATGGCAGCATTCCGTAATGCCGCCTCCCAGTCCGCAAAGTTGGACCCGTCATTCTTCAGTCGCGTGGACTGATTCATGTCGTCCATAAAAGCTTTAAGCCAGGACTCGCACGCGAGCGTGACACTTGGCATAGGGATATCAGTATTTCCAGCCATTTGTTATATGCAGTATTATCAATATAAACGAGTTCTACTTTGAAAAGAAGAAAAACATAATAAGCATACTCATCGATTTGAATTTAAGTCTAGTGCAAAATTTGTTTTAATACAAAGACTCGAGCATTTACACAATTGACCTCCCTCAAGAATTATATAAATGATCCCAAGACTCAATTATCTGTAAATTGATAAGCCAACCTCTTGGCTAATTCTACCTTTAGAATTCTTGGTCGATAAATTTCTGTAAATTCTATCTTTAGTCCATCATAATCACGAAAAACTCTTCGGACTATAATGTTGAGATATAATAGGTCAACACACACTACTTACCCAACGTAGAAGGGGTCATATGGAGAGTAAGGTCCTATATGCCTACCGACGAAGGAGGGATTCATAGTAGTTTGCCCTATAAAGACTAGTCTCAATTTTAGGTTTAGAGGAAGATCCCATCAATTTTATTTTAATTCAATTTTAAGTGAACTAATATCTAGCATGCGAGAATGAATAAACTAAAATGATGGCTTAAATTCGAGTGACATCTTTATGTCCATGATAACTAACATTCAAACTATATGAGTCAATTTTCATGCATTTTAGTAGTAGGTGATTTGGTTTAGGCGGAATATGATGCACTAACTATCATGTGATGAAAAAGCAACAAGAACGGAAAAATACATAAAAATATTACAAAGTCCTAGTGTGGCCTATCTACCAAAATGAACAAAAATACAACTTTGGAATCCAACCCATTTGGACCCGAGAAGCTTGTCTTGATGTTCCATCTTGGTCCATGTAGCGGGAGTGAGCAATCCGATCTCCATCTTTAGTCTTCTCAAAATACATTTAATAAATTACAAAATATAAACCTATTTACATTCTAATTTAAAAACATAATTTGATGAAAAATAAAATGGAGATTCGAGATCTGAAAATTACATCAAAAATCATGTTTCATTCATTACGGAAATATGATCAACTAAGGCCACACTAGGTAATAGAAATTACAACCGATTGCAAAAAATACGTAAATTAAACCATTCAACCATTCATTCAACAAGATAAAATGCATCAACTATAAATTAATCATTCAAGACATAATTCTTTAATTATGAAGAGTAATTTATCCAAACCACCTTTTAAAATGATCAAAATTATGTGACAATTCCTTAATTAATCACAATAACCCCAACCAAACATAATCCAATTTTAATTCATATTCTTTAACATGAATCAATACAACATTATTTTAAACCTCTTTAAAATAATTGGGTATCTAATTATTGTCAACTTCTTCACAACAATAAACGAAACATTATCATTATAATGAATTATAACAAAAACTTACGAGCAAAAATTAAAAAAAAACGAAACAAATTTTTTTCTCTTCTTTTGGCAGCCACAGATTTTTTGTTTTAAAAAAAAATACAATTTAATTTGATGTTACTAATATTTTCAAGATCGGTACAAATTATCAACATTTAGTCATTATTAAACATCGATACAAACTAGATGATTTAATTTAACAATTTAAAATGAATATCTAAAACAATGAATACCGAAAAATATATAGCAATGAACATTCAAATCGATTTCCATTTCCATTTTAATTTAATCCTTATTAAATCAAAACAACTACAAATTCATCATGTTATCGTCTTAACTATTTAAAACAACAATTATAATGAATTAAAATGGAAAAACAAGGCAATTTTTTTTTTTTATACAGATGAACAGCACAGACGAAAAAAATTTTTTTTTTTTTTTTTTCTCGGCAGAAATAAAAAAAAAAAATGATTCTAATCTTATATTTCATCAATTATGAAAACATATAAAATAATTTCGTAGCCCTTGGCTCTGATACCACTTGTAGGAAATATCGGTATATTTCGTCATTAATTTACGGATTATAACGAAACTATAGTATATGAATTACTAGTCATAAATGAATTGCATAATATAAAATTATAATGAATCTAGAATTAACCTTTGGTCCTAGCAAATTTGGCCTATGAACCATATCGAAATCGATATTCTCCTAATTGTTGCATCCAAGATGCTCCGAGATATGCCTTGCTTGTGCTAGATTATTAGAGAAAAGTTACTGCTAATTTTTCTTTTTGTGTGATGATGAATGATAGAGAGAATTAGAAAGAAAAATCTGAATTTTTCTTTTTCCTCCTTGCTCTGTTCGGCCGTCCAACAGTAGTCGTAGTAGTAGAAGTCTGTTCTCTTTTTACTCCTCTTGTTATTAGGGTTTTTGACCTAGTTACCATAAAAGAATAATAGGAGATATTTTCTCTTATTTTTATCTTTTATTAACCGAAAATTAGGAGACGAAAAATACTATTTTCGCCTTCCTTTTTGGGTTATATTAGCATGTAATATAATATATACGTCAACTATAAATATCCGTATATTTATAGTTTGCTAATTAAATATAACATATTATGTTTAATTACGAATTAACATTTTAATTCGTTTAAGCTTATATTATATACATTGATTAAATATAACGGTTTATATTCAATTACGAATTACATTTAATTCGTCTCAGCTAATATTATTTAATCGTTATTAAATAATCGTATCATCATTACATTGACTAACCTTTTAGTCATATACATCGACTAACCTTTTAGTCATATAATAAGGCATCAATATGATTATATTATTCATATAATCACATCTCTCAGACACATCCTTTAGGTGTGACTTTTAGGGACCAGTTGATCACCGCCATTAAAATGACAATAACGTCAAACTCCTAGCAAGCCAACCGTTATCGATAAACGTTAATCAACTGATAAGAATACTAAGTATACCCTGTGAACCTGTAAGAGATTTATTCATGTTATCACACTAACTGTGGAGGACACTAGCTTCAACAATCTCCCACTTGTCCGTACAAGTGTATGTGCGATAACCCGATTCTCATATCCATAAATTTCTCCCACTCAATGTAAAACAATTTGCAAAGTCCATATTTACAAAGGTCGCATCTTACAAGCGATCAATATTAAGAGTGGTTTTCCCGACTATAGAGTAACTTAACTGATAAACGAATCGTTATTCGAGCATGGCCATGCATTTCAGTTACAACTCCTCGAGTGACCCAGAGAAATAACAAAACCTGATAAAGGTTGGATATTTTCTTCAACTCAAATCCTGCAGATACAAGCACAGTATGAAATGACCCAGTAAAAATCTACTTAGCCTCCTGTTACGGTCGACCCTGAGAAAGAAACCAAAGTCACCCAAAAATTAGGAGAAGAAAAATACTATTTTCTCCTTCCTTTTTCGGTTATATTAGCATGTAATATAATATATACGTCAACTATAAATATCCGTATATTTATAGTTTGCTAATTCAATATAACATTTTATATTCAATTACGAATTAACATTTTAATTCACATAAGCTTACATTATATATATGCTAGTTAAATACAACAGTTTATATTTAATTACAAATTACATTTAATTCGTCTCAGCTAATATTATTTAATCGTTATTAAATAATCGTATCATCATTACATTGACTAATCTTTTAGTCATATACATCGACTAACCTTTTAGTCATATAATAAGGCATCAATATGATCATATTATTCATATAATCACATCTCTCAGACACATCCTTTAGGTGTGACTTTTAGGGACCAGTTGATCACCGCCATTAAAATGACGATAACGTCAAACTCATAGCAAGCCAACCGTTATCGATAAACGTTAATCAATTGATAAGAATGCTAAGTGTTGGAGTAAGTGTCCTCCACAATTGTGCATTTATATAATAAATCTCATTTGGACTATACGTGGCATGATTAGTATATTTTGATACTCCACGTCAGTTGATTAACGTAAATCGGTAACGCTTGGCTGACTAGAGTTTGACGTTATTGTCGTATGACGGCGGTAATCAACTGATCCCTTTAGGTCACACCTATAGGATGATCCCAAATAGTAACTAATTATTTGTATATGATACAGTTAATTAGTACATTACATATATTCGATATGTACGCGAGTTAATTGTTAGAAATTGAGTTAAGAACTCAAATTCGATTAAGTTATTTTTCAATTATGCGATAATTGACTAATAAATTTATATCTTATTTTAATACGATTAAATAAGATTTAACTTAGTAATTAATCGTTAAATTACTAAATTAGTTGAGGTTTTGAGATAGAGGTAATTAGTTAATTATATTTACAAAGAGTTGTAAAATAAATTAACTAAGCATTGTGGGACCCATTATATATTGATATAATGGTAAAATATTACTTAAAATGTTAAGTACATATTATTCATTTATTTGTATCATATAATTGTTATATGATCAAATTAACACTTAATTATACAAGATAATTAAGCATATGATTAATAAGTATTTGTGGGACAAATATCAAAAATCAAAATGGATCAAAATAGGCCTCACATGGCCGGTTTACATGTAGTAGTTAGTGATGATGGTTGCTCTTATTCATACTCACAAGCAACATGTGTTTATGACATGAATAGTAACCTAAAATCATTACATACTAACACTACACTCTACCACTTTGCATGTGAATAAAATAAGGAAGAAAATCACCTCTTTCGGTGAGTAGATGACCGGCCAAAAGTGACTCAAATAGAGCACTTTGGTTGTTCATTACTTACTTCTTGTTTTTCACTTGTTTTGACATATCTCTCTAAAATACTCAACTTCTATCTAAACTCTCATATATACTAATATTCTCTACATATTACTAGTGTAGTAATACAATAATATTAGTAGTATTTATCTTACTTATTATCTAGTTAATAATAAGGTAAGATTATTTGGGTTTAATCTTGGGTGCAACAAGAAGGAGACCTTCTACTTTGGAGGTTATTTTTGGAGGATCATCCACTTAATTTCATGCTCAAGAACAATAAGAAGGAGTTCTTATTGTGCCCATATTGAACCGAAAAATCCCAATGTAAGGATGTTTTGGTCTTATCTTTTCTTTTATGCTTTTATATTTGCATGCATGATAACTAGATCCTAAATCATTAACTTAATGTAATTTAATGAATTAATTAGAGGAGTCTAATTAAAGTTCTAGGACTTTCATGTGGTATCAGAGCTCAATTGTTACATGCATGTCGATTTTAGGCATTAAAATCGAGTTATACGATAACTTGGGTAAAATTTAAAATTTGTGTTAAAAAAAATTGGTTTGCATGAAATTTTTGATTTGTATGCATACCTACTGACCTCAAAATGGTTGTGGTCAAATTTGGTGATTTTATGGATTAATTTGCTATTTGTTTTGATTTATGGCCTTTAAATCATGTTAATATGCATATTTTATGTTAAAAGTTAACTAAAAATAGTTGCATGGTTATTCTGGCCATGAAATTTTGATATGATCTCACATGTATGTTGTACATACTGTATGTAAAGTTTCGTGACTTTTAATTAAGTTTTGCATGATCATTGATTTTTATAAGATAAAAGTCAATAAAGTGAGATTATTACGATCATAAAATTGAAACGTCCTTTTCTGGTCTTGAAAATTTTTGGTACATTTTATAGTATGATTTATATCATCTTGGTTAAATTGTATAATTTGTTTCACTATTTTACAATATTTAATGGTTTTTATTTGATAAAACCGTTGAATATTAAGTTGTTTGTTCATAAAATTTATTCAAAATTTTTGGGCAAATGTTTCTGATTTTTAGAGTTCCTAGAAATGTTTCAGAATGTACAAAATTTTTGGTTTCAAATTTTTATGAGTTTTCTATTTTATTTTGGGTTTATTTCATAAATGTTATGATTAAACATCTATATTTAGCAAATACGATCAATTCGAACTAATTAAATACAAACAAAGTTAGTGGGGACTAATTTTGAGTTCTAAATATGTTTAGATAATTAGTTTGAGCTTAAATACAATTTAAGAGTTGATGATTGATTTTTAATGGTTAAAAATCGATAAAATCCATAAAACCGAGCTAGAATGAGCATGATAAGTGTTAAGGGCGATTTTGGCATGATTTTTTCAGCATTTTATTTATGTTGTTATTTTTTTTGAATGAATTAATGTCATTTATTTAATTTTTAATGCAAGTTGTACCTAGTATGGCCTAGATTATTTTAATCGGTATTACCCGTAATGTAAGGGAATACCGATTCGGTTGTAACTTTATTTGCGATCTCGAATCGCCGTTTGTAATAATTTAATTTCATTTTTAGATCAAATGTATAATAGGAATTTTATTTGTATCTTTTTGTAATTAATTATTATGAAGACGGAGATTCCCGAAGTTGGTGTTCCAAAAGACGGTGCCATGAAGAGGCAAGGGGCCAAGGAGTTGGTTTCCGATTTTGTAATCTACTAGTTAATTAGATTAGCTAGGTGGCCATACTAGGATTTATTAATTGCTTGCTTTATTTTTCCGTTCATACCAAAATCGCCAACATGCATCTTTATTTCTCGATTGTCAATTCAAAGTTATTCAATATTCACCGACTTAGTTCGCTTATAGGGAATTAATAACAAAATTGACAAGACCTCTCACATAACTTAAAAAATTGAGATTTAGCCTTACCAATTAGTAACACCTATGAACCCCGTGTTCATTAGGGCTACCACGCTCGGGGGTCCCTTTTTACCTCGGGTAAGTAGGGTGATGCGATCACAAGCCAAAATTGGATTGGACTCAACGAGATAAGCGTTATCTTGGGACTAGGAGATGGATTTAGTTGAAATCCGTCAACCAAGAGTTCTAAGTGTAGAATTAGTCAAGTATTGACTTACCATTTTTAGATAAAGGTGGCATACGATGACTATTTTTGTCTAATGATGGGTCTTGGAATCACTTATATAATTTCGTGAGGGGTCATTATATGAGTGACTTGTTTAAAATTATTTTACAAGTGAATTATATATAAGCAATGAATGTTTATTTTCCGTTGATATTTATTTTCATTCGCGCAATGACAATTATTTTTCTTCTACGAACTTGTAAATCCGTTCAATCGTGGAAAGGAGTTTCCATTATTTTATACGGTAGCATTTTGATTGCGATCTCCATTTAAACCACCGTAGCTAAGGACAAAAT
>JAIUZE010013586.1:10084-40749 GCA_022085475.1 Heliosperma pusillum
TTAAAACGTAAAACCTTCTCTTTAATTCCGAATAAATTCAAAATAATTATATTAAATTATCATAAATTCAAATAAATCTTAATAAATTAAAATAAATTAAATTTATTATTTTTCAAATATAATTTCGGTCTTTCAAATTACGAGGTGAGTCGGGAAAAGTCAACGAAAGTCAAAGTTGACTTAAAACGGAATTCTCATGGAATCTCGCAGAAATTCCAAATACGAACTCGGAAATTCAAAATTCGACTTGAAACAATAAATTCTAAATTAAAAACTTAAATATGCTGAAAAGTATCCGTAAAATATTTTCCCTAGAAAAATAGGGTACTTTTCGGGTTGTTACAGAACTCAACGAGATAAGCGTTATCTTGGGACTAGGAGATGGATTTAGTTGAAATCCGTCAACCAAAAGTTTTAAGTGTAGAATTAGTCAAGTATTGACTTACCATTTTTAGATAAAAGTAGCATGCGATGACTATTTTTGTCTAAAGATGGGTCTTGGAATCACTTGTATAATTTCATGAGGGGTCATTATATGAGTGACTTGTTTAAAATTGTTTTACAAGTAAATTATATTTAAGCGATGAATGTTTATTTTCCGTTGAGATTTGTTTTATACGCGCAAATGACAAATATTTTATCGTTCTACGAACTTGTAAATCCGTTCAATCGTGGAAAGGAGTTTCCATTATTTTATACGGTAGCATTTTGATTGCAATCTCCGTTTAAACCACCGTAGCTAAAGACAAAATGAATTATTCACCATTGCAAATGTCTCTTATGAAGATTAAATGAATAAGTCACACTTAGTCAAAAGCGTTTTGAATATTTAGTGACGCCTTCTTATAACAATGGTACATCAAATTTTTGCTCCAAAGAAAATATTTGTATTTTGGTATGTCGTCATAATGCTCCTTATCGAGGATTACCTCAAAAGAGGCCAAATCAGTTGGGACGACTAGGTTAATCGATTTATTTAAAATCGTGAATAACCAAATACCGTAGTCACTTCATGAAAGGTTTATCCTTTTGAAGGTAAAACCATGAATGAAATGAAGAATAGTCTTCACAATAATTCTAATATTTTTATCTAAGTAGATATTCATGAAAGTGAGTGGGAGCACTAAGAATGATGTTTATATTCTTAATTGTTAAGACGAGGTTCAAGAGTAGGTTTGCACGAGTTTGGCACAAGGCAAGGGAAAAAGGGAAGACTATTTTGAATAGTAAAGTCAAAACCCAAGCAAGGTGTCGAACCCAACTTTTTGACGATTCTATTTTACAGTGTAGGAAACAAGAAAACAATCTGCCCCAAGTTTTTCTAAAGAGTTAGAAGTTGGGTGTACTATTTTCACCCATAATATCTATATGATCGACATTTATTTTGCTAAATGCAATTTTTGGGTATTAGATACCCATTATGGTTTTCATCAATGTATTCAATGCATATAATAATGATTCGTGCGACGACTAACCATGATTAAATGTCGACCTACAAGGGAAATATAACTATTGTAGTTCTATTTTCATAGAGACATATAAAAGTTATAATATGATCAATCTAGTCTTGAATTTAGAGGTATACATTAATAAACGTTATTATGTACATGACCTCTAAATAAAGAATATAGTATCCACTTTTGTGTACGACACAAGTGTTTCACTTTTGTGAATACAACAAGCGTTGTATCTTTTTATGCCTATACTTGGTCAAATGGTTATCCCATACCAATCAAAGGTAATTATATTCTTGACCTAAACTAGTAATTACTTGTCATATAGATTGTAAAAGGCTCAAAATTGGTGACCCTAATCTAATCTTAATTATGGATTGTGTAGCACATTAAGAGGCTAGTATTGACAACTATCCCTAAACCATCTGATTTTGAATCTTATGGTGCGTGCGAATCTTGTATTCAAGGCAAGATGATTCGTGCCCTTTTATTTAAAAGGAAATCGAACTAGTGAGTTATTGGCCCTCTTACATAAGAATATGCGTGGTCCAATAACAAACACAACCAGAGTTGGTTATGACTATTTCACTTTATTTACCAACGATTTAAGTAGATATTATATTTGATTCTACTTAATGAGGTGCTATGAGAGATTCTTTGAAAAGTTCAAAGAGCTTCAATGTGAAGTAGTTAACCACCAAGAGTATTAGATCAAGGACTTACGACCAAATCGTAACTAAAATATCTAAGTATTGACTTTGATTTTCACCAAAAGTATTGTGAAATAGTTTCACGAGTTAACTTCTCTAACACGCATTATGAGATAAGGTGTTGTTAAATAGAGAAACAGAACCTTATACGATATGGTTTTTTCTTTGTCAAGTCAAACTGAGCCATTTGACTAACCTTGGAATCTTAATATTTTGTGTGCTATTTCTTTTCCCACCATATCAAAGCACATTTATAGCAGTCGGTTTTTATTTCATATACGATATGGATGGGTAGTGTACCTAATTTATAAGTTATCCGAATAAAATAAGTGCTCAATAATCCTACATTGACCACGAGAACAAAGCGTTTGTGACTCGTGATGCTGTCTTTCAATAGAAATACGATTGTTTCTTGGTAAGACAGAGTGGGAGAAAATGTTTCAAGAGCCACAAACTGAGCATATGGTCCATTCGAATATACTTAGCCATTACAGCATATCATAATAGTATGATGTCAATTGGACCTCAAGAACCACCTTCTTGAATACGATTCTAAAAGAGGTAGTATATTTTATATTCACCTGTGGGTTCGTAGATCCTAACTATCCTAACTTAATTTTGCAAACTTAAGAGGATGTCTTAAGTAAGCAATAAAGAGTTGGAATTAGTGTGTCTATCATGTCATACAATATTTCTCGACATCTCGAGGAAATATGTTGAATACATGAAGTTTAGTGGGAGTTATATGGTTTTCATTAGTCTTATATGTGGAGACATATTGATCATTTTAGATGATGGAAGATTTTGGAGAAGTAGAATACATCTTTTAGATATCTGGATTTATGGAGATAAATCTAAAAGGATATTAGCATTAAGTCAAAATTCTTGTAGAGTCTCTATTGAGCGAAAACGAAGGGGGGGGGGGGGGGTGAATTGAGTATTAAAAACTAGCCCCACTTTTTCGATTTGTATGATATGTAATTAATTATTTGATCTTATGAATTAAAATCAACTAATTAATTAATCAAAGTAAGCACAAGTAACGAAATAACGAAAAGCAAAGAGATAAGAGAGAGGCACACGATTTTGAAGTGGTTCAGTTTCACACGTTGAAACCTACGTCCACTATTCTCGATTAATAATTTTTAGTACCTTTCTACGGATTACAAAAATTACCAACCCACTCGTATAATCAACACTATGATTATAACTCAAGGTGAGTATCGCTAAATACTCTATACTATCTTACGCTAATAAGAAAGGACAATATAACTCACACAAATTCCCGTTAAAGAATTGTAAGCTTATAATGATGTACTATTATCCAATAACGTATTTCACTCAAGCGATTGATAATAATTGATGCACGACTCTTTTAAAAACAAACTCTAAAAATAATAAATATTTGCTCAAAGGTTTGCTTTAAAACGATTTTGAAAATCAACACTAGTAAATATTTGTGCCGTGTGAATGTAGTGTATTTCGTGTCAATTGTAATTTGTATGTGAATGAGTATTTATAGTAGAAGAATTATAGTAGATCTAAAACCCTAGTATAATATTTAATAAAGATACTTATCTTTCCATAAAATAATATTTGCTTATCTTTTAGAAATATCTTTATCTCAAAATATTATTTGGTTTATCTTATAGAAATATATTTATTTTTATATCTCAAAATATTGTTGTAAAGATATAGTAGAATCCTAGATTAGGTAAACTAAGGAAACAACCTAGGTTGGCCGAAATCCTCTAGCTCACGAAACCCTAGGAGGCACGCAACCCTAGGTGGCACAATACTAGGTTTCACGAAACCCTAGATGGCTCAAACACTAGATGGGCTAATTAGGTTAACAACAAATTGAGATAGAATATATTAGAAACCCTAGGTAGCATGACAACCCATAAGTTGTATTACTAACCAATAGAATGTCATAAATATATTCTCTATTAAAATAATTTGATAAATATATAAAAATACTCTTTCACTTTTAAAAACATTTCAAAACATTTTATTTCCAAAATCATGCATCAATATTTTATCATTCAAAGTCATAGACTAAAGCTATAACTTTTGAACATAAAATCTCTCGAATGGAATAGTTACCGAATGACGACCTATACTATCTAATCTTCACAAAGATCTTCAGTATACGGATCATCTCTTCATCTTGATCACAAAGACCCTCCATCTCGAGTCTTGTGTAATTTGATGTAGATCTTGTTTGAAGCGATTTTCCTTAAAGTTATGCCTGGTTAGCTATAACTTCGAAGTTCACTTCCAAAGTTATTCCTGAAGTTGTTATAACTTTTGCAACGGGAGTATGTGACCAAGCCAAGACACGAGCCATGACACGAGCTCAAGACAAGACACAAACTCAAGACAAGACTCAACATCAAAACAACAACCTACATTCAGACAACACCATGACAAGCTATGACAATGTTCTATTCAGTCCAAGCCACAACCACTTCAAGCCTGCTAAGACAACACCACCACAACCAGAACAAAGCCTAGCCATCCACTTCCCAAGACTAAGCCACAACAAAGCTCAGCCAACAGCCCAACAACCCCAACACAACAAAAACAGCCCCCAGCCAAAAACAGCCTATCACAGCCTTTCTAAACAAGGTCCATGGGGCCCCACACAATCAAACAAGCCTAACCAACCCTCAAACCTATGTCTTGGGAAGGTCCTCTACAACTTTCCCCAGGACTTCCCCCCCAGAAACAAACACACAAAAAGTTAGCTTAGGGACAACTACAAACTGTCCAGGAATTCAGCCTTTTGCAGTAGTTTAAATGTCACTTTCAAACTTTCCTATTTTGAACAAACAAGCTCGAGGATCTTTTAGCAGACCCTTTGGCATTCATCCAACTTCAGTTGAGCTCAAGATTCAAGCCTGGAAGTCCACTGCTCCACCAGTTTCAACCTAAACAACCCCATTAAGGCAGATTGTCTCATTAGACTGCTTTTCTACTTTATTGCTTTAATTCTGAACAATGTAGCTGTTATTTCTGTTTCTTTTGCAAGCCAATTGTGGCCCTAGGATTTATTGAACGAGTAGGGTGTAATCTCCTTGCCTATATAAGGCCATTTCCTAATGAATGAAAGACAGATTTGAAGTAAAATATAAAACTGAAACCTTGTTTCTGTTGCATCTCTTGGCTGTGTGCTTGAGACAACTTCCTTTGCTTTGTGCTTGGAAGTGAGCTTGGGGCCTTAGCTGTGTGCTGGGATCACAGTTCAACCCTCAATCATTGGCTTTGTGCTTTGATTAAGGTCCTATCTTAGTTCTTTGTCAATTAATCCAAACAGAAAACAGAGTATTGCAAAGTGTCTGAACTTCATTCAACTTGTTAGTGTCTTAGTTGTTTTTCTGAATAGTTTCAGTGCAAATTGGTTATCAGAGCTTTGGTTTGTGAGTTCATCTACCTAACTACATTAAAAACACAAAATACAACCATGAGTGAAGAGAGAATCACAGGTCTTGAAAACACAGTTCAAGGTCTTGTCAGAACTGTAAGGGAGGTCTCTAGATCTGTCAATGAACTCCTTGAGGGCCAACAGAACAATGATACAAGGGGAGGCAGAGGTCGAGGAAGAGGAGCACCTTTCCCACAAGGTGGAGTAAGGAGGAGACAACCTGTAGATCAGGTTGAAATGTCAGATTCAGATGGCTCAGATCACAATCTTCTCAGACACCAAGACAAAGATATCAAGGTAGAGATTCCTGACTTTCTAGGTAGCTGGAACCCTGATGATTTCTTAGATTGGCTAAGGTCTGTAGAAAGAGTCTTTGAGTTTAAAGGATACACTGATAGAAAGGCTTTTAAGGTTGCTATCATGAAACTAAAAGGCTATGCCTCACTGTGGTATGAAAACCTTGAGGGTTAGGGAAGGGAAAGAACTTGTAAAGTCATGGCTCAAACTAAAAAAGAAAATGAGAGCTAAGTTTGTCTCTAGGGACTACACTCAAGACATGTTCATTAAGCTTACTCACCTAAAGCAAGACCAAAGACCTTTAGAGTCCTACCTAAGAGACTTTGAACAACTCACTTTGCAATGTGAGGTTGGTGAGAAATCTGAACAAAAGATAGCAAGGTTCTTAGAAGGGTTGGATGAAAGGATAGCTAGCAAAGTCAGGCTACAAAACATATACTCCTTTGAGGAAGCTGTCAACCTGTCTTTAAGGGTAGAAAAATTGGGAAAAGGAAAGGCCAGTGCTTCTAAGACACCTTCCAGAACCCCCACCTTCAAACCTTTTGTAGGAGTTAAGATAGGAGAACCTGTGGTTCCTGTTAAGCCTCCTTTCAACCTTGATAAAGGCAAGGCTGTTGAGGCAGGCCAAAGGAAGACTACCCCTCTCAAAAAGTGCTTTCAATGTCAAGGGTATGGGCATTTTGCTAGAGAATGCCCATCTAAAAGGGCCCTGAGTACCCTAGAAGTAATCCATTGGGGAGATGATGAGGTGTTGGTCTGTGATGAGGAGATGGAAGAGCCTGAGATAGAGGCTAGTGAGGAGTTGATAGAACCTGAGGCTGGGTTAAGTCTGGTGACTTGGAGGGTGATGCACACACAACCCCAACCCTTAGAAGAAGATCAAAGACACCAGATCTTTAGAACTAGGTGCACCATAAAAGGAAGGGTGTGTAATCTGATTGTGGATGGAGGGAGTTGCACCAATGTAGCCTCTAAGACAATGGTGGATAAACTAACATTGGCCACCAAAGACCACCCTCAACCTTACAAGCGTAGGTGGCTGAACAAGGGGGCTGAAGTTAAAGTAGATCAACAATGTGTTGTTCCATTTTCTATTGGGAAAGGATATGCTGATGAGGCCTTGTGTGATGTACTGCCTATGGATGCTTGTCACCTTCTATTAGGGAGGCCATGGGAGTTTGATAGGGATGCCATACACCATGGGAGAGACAACACTTACACCTTCAAGTATGGGAAGAAGAAGATCACCCTGGCACCTTTACCACCTGCTTTAAAGATCAACCCCAACCCCATGAGTGAGGCTTCCAAAGAAGTCATGTTGATAAGTGAATCAGAAATAGCACAAGAGCTAAGTGAGCTACAACCTGTATACATATTGCTAGTCAAGGAGACTGGGATGAGTATCATTGATATCCCTGAAGAGGTCAAATCTATCATAGAAAGTTATGGTGATGTCTTCCCTACTGAGCTTCCTAGTGGACTGCCACCACTTAGAGGGATAGAGCACCACATTGACCTAGTGCCTGGAGCTATCTTACCCAACAAGCCAGCCTACAGGAGTGACCCTAAGGCTACACAAGAGCTCCAACTTCACGTAGGTGAACTACTCAACAAGGGCTATGTCAGAGAGTCCCTCAGTCCTTGTGCTGTACCAGCCTTGCTTGTGCCAAAGAAGGATGGGACTTGGCGTATGTGTATTGATAGTAGGGCCATCAACAACATTACCATCAAGTATAGGTTTCCCATACCTAGACTTCATGATATTCTGGATGAGCTAAGTGGGGCTCAAGTGTTCACTAAGATTGATCTGAGGCAGGGCTACCACCAAGTGAGGATAAGAGCAGGGGATGAATGGAAGACAGCTTTCAAGACTAAACATGGGCTTTATGAATGGCTGGTGATGCCTTTTGGGTTGTCTAATGCCCCTAGCACCTTCATGAGGGTGATGACAGAGGTCCTAAGGCCTTACTTAGGCAAGTGTGTAGTGGTTTACTTTGATGATATTCTTATTTACAGTTCAACTAAGGGAGAACATTTGCAACATCTGAAGTTGTTGTTTGAGGTCCTAAGAGAAAACAAGTTGTATGGCAAGCTAGAGAAGTGCACCTTCATGCAGCCTGAGGTTTACTTCCTTGGGTTCATCATCTCTAAGAAAGGGGTAGCAGTTGATCATGAGAAAGTGCAAGCAATCAAGGAATGGCCCATTCCCCAAACTGTTACTGATGTAAGAAGTTTCCATGGGTTGGCATCTTTCTATAGGAGGTTCATACAAGGGTTTAGTTCAATCATGGCCCATATTACTGAGTGCATGAAGAAGGGAGAGTTCAAGTGGAATGAGAAGGCTGAAAGGTCCTTCAATCTGATCAAAGAGCTATTGTGCAAGTCTCCAATATTGGTTCTACCAGACTTTAACAAACTCTTTGAGGTAGAGTGTGATGCCAGTGGTCGTGGCATAGGAGCTGTGCTTACTCAAGAAAAGAAACCTGTGGCATACTTTAGTGAGAAGCTAAATGGGGCCAAGCTTAACTATTCCACATATGACAAGGAATTCTATGCCATTGTGAGGGCATTGAATCATGGGGGACACTACTTGAAGCCTAAGCCTTTTGTGCTTCATTCTGATCATGAGGCTCTCAAATACATCAATGGACAACACAAACTCAACCCCAGGCATGCCAAATGGGTAGAGTTCTTGCAATCCTTCTCATTCTCCAGCAAGTATATAGAAGGTAAGAACAATGTTGTAGCTGATGCATTGTCTAGAAGGTCTGTAATGTTGACCTTCATGGAGCAAAGGGTGTTGGGGTTTGAATTTATGAAAGAGCTCTATCACGAGGACCCAGACTTCAAGCATGAATGGGAGGTACACCAAGAAGGGCAAGTCAAGAAAGGGAGCAAGTACACAGCTCAAGAAGGATACTTATTCTATGGAAACAAACTATGTGTGCCTAAGGGGCCTTATAGGGGACTACTGGTCAAAGAGGTTCACTCCAATGGCCTTGCTGGTCACTTTGGGGTACAGAAGACCTATGACATCTTACAAGATCAGTTCTATTGGCCTAAGATGCTCAGTGATGTGCAAGATGCCCTCAAGAGATGCAGATCTTGTCAACTAGCCAAGGCACACTTTCAAGCAGGCCCTTACACACCACTTCCAGTACCCAACAAGCCATGGGAAGACCTCAGTATGGACTTTATGGTAGCCTTACCTAGAACTCAAAGGGGAAAAGATTCAATCATGGTGGTTGTAGATAGATTCAGCAAGATGGCACATTTCATTGCTTGTAAGAAGACTGAGGATGCATTGGGGGTAGCTGAACTATACTTTCGGGAGGTTGTCAAGTTACATGGGGTCCCTAGAAGCATTGTCTCAGATAGAGACACAAAGTTCATGAGCCATTTCTGGAGAACCTTGTGGAAGCTATTGAAGACTAGGTTATTGTTTAGTACTTCTCACCATCCCCCAACTGATGGGCAGACAGAAGTCACTAACAGAACACTAGGGAAGATCTTAAGGAGCATTGTTTCTAAGTCATTAAAAGATTGGGACCTCAAGCTAGCACAAGCTGAATTTGCCTTCAACAGAGCTCCCTCCAGCAGCACAGGTAAAAGTCCTTTTGAAACCGTTTATGGCACTAATCCTCTCATGCCTACAGACCTAGCACCAGTCAAAGGAAACAAGGCAAGCTATGATGCAAAGAAAAGAGTTGAGCAAATGATACAGATTCATGAGCAAGTCCAGAAGCAGATTGAAAGGTCCAATGAGTTGTACAAGGCCAGGTCCAAGGGGCCTAAGAAAGCAAGGGAATTCAAAGCAGGAGATCTTGTATGGTTGCATTTAAGAAAAGAGAGATTTCCAGACAAGAGGAGAAACAAGCTCATGCCAAGAGCTGATGGACCATTTGAGATATTGGAGAAGATAGGCACCAATGCTTACCAGGTGGATCTACCAGGAAGCTATGGTGTACATGGTACTTTCAATGTTGGAGACCTGAGTCCTTACCATGGTGAATCAGATGATGAAGGTGAGGAAGATTTGAGGGCAAATCCTTTTCAAGAAAAGGAGGTTGCAACGGGAGTATGTGACCAAGCCAAGACACGATCCATGACACGAGCTCAAGACAAGACACAAACTCAAGACAAGACTCAACATCAAAACAACAACCTACATTCAGACAACACCATGACCAGCTATGACAATGTTCTATTCAGTCCAAGCCACAACCACTTCAAGCCTGCTAAGACAACACCACCACAACCATAACAAAGCCTAGCCATCCACTTCCCAAGACTAGGCCACAACAAAGCTCAGCCAACAGCCCAACAAACCCAACACAACAAAAACAGCCCCCAGCCAAAAACAGCCTATCACTGCCTTTCTAAACAAGGTCCATGGGGCCCCACACAATCAAACAAGCCTAACCAACCCTCAAACCTATGTCTTGGGAAGGTCCTCTACAACTTTCCCCAGGACTTCCCCCCCCAGAAACAATCACACAAAAAGTTAGCTTAGGGACAACTACAAACTGTCCAGGAATTCAGCCTTTTGCAGTAGTTTAAATGTCACTATCAAACTTTCCTATTTTGAACAAACAAGCTCGAGGATCTTTTAGCAGACCCTTTGGCATTCATCCAACTTCAGTTGAGCTCAAGATTCAAGCCTGGAAGTCCACTCCTCCACCAGTTTCAACCTAAACAACCCCATTAAGGCAGATTGTCTCATTAGACTGCTTTTCTACTTTATTGCTTTAATTCTGAACAATGTAGCTGTTATTTCTGTTTCTTTTGCAAGCCAATTGTGGCCCTAGGATGTATTGAACGAGTAGGATGTAATCTCCTTGCCTATATAAGGCCATTTCCTAATGAATGAAAGACAGATTTGAAGTAAAATATAAAACTGAAACCTTGTTTCTGTTGCATCTCTTGGCTGTGTGCTTGAGACAACTTCCTTTGCTTTGTGCTTGGAAGTGAGCTTGGGTCCTTATCTGTGTGCTGGGATCACAGTTCAACCCTCAATCATTGGCTTTGTGCTTTGATTAAGGTCCTATCTTAGTTCTTTGTCAATTAATCCAAACAGAAAACAGAGTATTGCAAAGTGTCTGAACTTCATTCAAATTGTTATTGTCTTAGTTGTTTTTCTGAATAGTTTCAGTGCAACTTTGTCTCACAGACTTTATCAAAGTTATGCCTAACTTTGATCTTTCTTCTCATAATTGTTGCTAGCTATAATAAGACTAAACCACACAATTACACGCATATTATATATCGAGTAAAACATATTATCACGTAAACATATGTCATTATCAAAACTATGAAATTGGTCCAACATTTAGTGTTTTATTACATGATTCTAGCTTGTTTCTTTGGTTTTGGTCTTAAAGCTTGCATCTTTGATTTGGGCTCATGTTTTAATGGGTGTAAATTGGGTTGTAAAGGGTTATCCTTGGTTGATTTAATCCTTGTTGACTAATTTCTTAGAAACTTGTATTAGATAACTAGAGAAGAGCGTAAAGGAAGAGTTTTTACTTTGCTAATTGTTGGGAACTTGGGAAAATTACACTAAGTTAGTTTCTTTATATTTGAATATTTGAATCTTAAGTACTTGTTGGTTATTTTAGACTTGTTAATGAATTTCACAAATCAAACTTTCTCCATATGTGTTATCCTACATGTTTTTATCATTGTTAATATCATAGTTTGTAATTAATTTAAGTTTGTGTCTTAATTAGTGTCTTAATTAGTGATTAGAGTAATTAGTGTAAGTTTCTTAAACTCGATATTAGACATTTCTAATATCATCTTATTAATAGTTTACTCTTAAACTATTAGGACCTTATGCATGCATAACAAAATATAAAGGAAAGAACCATTTCTTACATTGATTATGAAAATATGGGCACAATATTTGAACTCCTTTCAAATATTGTTCTTGAGCTAGTAATATGGGGATGATCTTCCAAGTTTCAAAGTAGAAACTCTCCAATAAGTTGCACCAAAGACTACCCTTAATCTCTACAAGATAATACTACACTAGTATTAAATGTAGTAACCCTTTAAAATGATCTAATAACTCTTAATACTACACTAGTATATTATTAGAGAATATGAACTCTAAGTATTATGTAAACTTCTTAAGTTTAGTGAGATGTTAGAGAGAAGTAGTGATTTTGCATGAATGAAAATATATGAGATAGTATAGAATAAATAAGAGGAAAAACAAGCCCTCTTTTGGCTTGGGAGAACCGGTCACACAACACCCTACATGGGTGGGGTGTTGTCATTTTCACATTGTTCTTCACAATGTAATGTTGAGTGTATGGATTATTGTAGTAATGATTTGTTCTAATTCTTAATTAGAATAAAATACAAACTAAAATCATACCCACCAACACCACAAAAACCGGTGCACCCATGTAATATGGGTGTCCATTTTATTTTTGCAATTTGTCATTTGTCACAAGTGTGACTTGTGACATGTAACATGTAATTTTGCTTATAAATGTGCATTTAACCAATTTAAATGCAATTTCATAACAAATAAATTAGACTTAACATTTTAAGTCACATTTTATAATTACATGTAAATAAAATGGGTCCTCTCATATTTGGTTAAAATAATCTACAATAATTTGTAATTAAAATTAACCAATTTTACTTATCTCAAATGTTTCATAAACATAATGCATTCTTAGTAATATAACAATTAAATTACCAAAATGAATCTTATTTAATCATATTACAATAAGATATATTTCTCACTCACAATTTAAACTTGGTTCATTTTAAGGGATTAATTAATCTGTATCACTATACAATTAATTAATGTACATGATTAGGGGATTGTCCTTTAGGTGTGACCTCAAGGGATCAACTGATCACCACCGTCATACGACAGTAACGTCAAACTCAATTGAGCCAATCGTTACCGATTTATGTTGACCAGTTGACTATAATATTCATCATCCCTTTGTATTCTTGTTATTGAGATTTAATTATGTGATCGCACTATTGTTGAGGACACTTACTCCAACAATCTCCCACTTGTCCGAGACAAGTGTGCGTCACCAATTCTCTTGTCCTATTACAATATCTCCCACTCAATGCAAGGTGTCTTGCAGGTCGTACTTGCATTTGATCATATCAAGAGTGGTTTCCTCGATCTGGAGAGTAACTGTCTGACCGGAATTATCTACCATAGATACCTTCCGAGCGTGGCCACGCATTTTCAGCTTACTCCTCCTCGAGTGGCCTTGAGATTTAAAACAACCCTGACAAGGGGTGGACAATTCCTATCGCACTATTCCCTTCGCATAGCCACAGCTCATCATGACCCAAAAGATGCCCATTTGACCCCAGTTACGAAGGTCGTAGAGCATAAATCAAAGTCACTCTGAAACTGTGCCACCTTAGGCGAACAGTCTTTAGTCAAAGAATTGACTCAAAAGAATACTAGTAGCTCTTGCCACGACCAGGCTACAAGAATTGCCAGAATTCTATAAGCGGTCACTGCCCGACAGATTGTCCCTTACAGTCTATCTATGTGATTGATTGGTCATCCCTATGACCCTATGACAGTTGAACTTGCCATCAATCGCACCACAATCTAGTCACTTCGAGATGTCACCTCATATAAGTGACTATGGGCCAATGCTATGTTAATACAGTCCACTTTAATGGGGTTCAAAATTGTCTCTACAACCCATTTGGATTTAACAAAGCACAAGATGAGTTTTCAGAAACTCAAACGATAAATGTGATTATCATATATGAACAATCAACACAATGTTATTGCTTCATATCATATAATCTAAAGTTTATTTCGTCTATGACAATTCACGACGATCTTATTAAATGCAATAAAGGCTTGGGTAGTGAATATACAATGTATTCATTTATTCCAACCTTGTAAATTGCATTTTCCTTCCATCCAATGTTATTCCTAATAACATGAATTCATCTATGTACATGTCTAGATCTCTATCTAGTGTTGGGCTCTTTAACTTGAAAGATGCTCCCACTCGTTATCCTGATAACTGATAGGTATTTAGGTGAAAGGATCTACCATTAGTTCCTTTTAAACCACCTTATCCTTATCATAATGTACTAGGTCTCTATTTGTAGAATTTATAATGATTGACTCTTCAATCATCCTTTTAGTTATTCGCTTCTTATATAACAAAGGTACGCCTAGGATTTCTACAAATCCTTATAAGTTTGGAAATTTGGGTTTGTGTAACCTTTACCACATTATCAAATTTTCTCTACCAAACACAAGAATGAATCCCTAGTCCTCCTTGAGAACTCTACGGATGTTCTCGTAGACTATCCAATGACTTTCATGTGGATTATTTTGTTTTAGGCTTGTCATGCTCCCAGCATACAATTCATTTAGGTATGTGCATGTAATGGCATACATGATTGGTATCATGTGAACAACAATTCTTAGGTTCAGTGGATGACTATGACCCTTTCATAGTGATCCCACTTTTATCAACATAACTAACCTATTTAACTTGTTGACTAGATTAAGGATCTTATCGATATAAGATACCTTTTAAATGCCAAGCTAAAATCTTCTATTCCACAATAGATTTTGATTTTAGTATACATGTTGCCCTCTTTCATCCAACATTAAAATCCAACCACTCCTTTCAAAAAGGTAATATGAATATGTCACTCTTAATGAGTGAAACGTCATTCACGTGGAAAACAATTTCTCCCACTGAACTTCATGTCTTTACATGATAACTTAAACTCCCACTTAACTTCATGTCTATACATGACTTTCACTCCCACTGTATTTCATGTCAATACATGCCTTTTCGACAATTCGAGTGAAACCTTTCTTATATCTTATAATAGAAAAGATCATCATAACCTCTAGGTAGATACATACCATAGGCTTGTGTCATGTACACATCCTATTCCAAATCCCTATTTGGACATGTGGTTTTGATGTGTATCTTGTACACACCTATTTTGAGGTATTTCATTGATGATTTGGATCTAAGCATAGTTACACATTAACTTAGCTTTTGTAGACATCTACATGTCTATCCATGCAACTATAATTGGACACTTCCAATTAAAACATCTTCATGTTTATAGAATGATTTTTTTTTTTTGAACAACTCTAAAACATCATTCCCTTGCATCGATTCCATTTAGTTTCATACGTCTCTTATGTTAGAAAATCAAATTTTGTAAAACTTCTAGGTACTTCCACTTCAAAGATCATAATCTTATTATTTCAAGAACATTTTCTATTGGTCTCGTCACTAGTCTAAGGATTCACCTAAGAACGCTTTCTTTTGGTCTCCTCACTAGTCTTGATTTTAACCTAAGAACATTTTCTTTTGGTTTTCTCACTAGTTCCTAACTAGTTTTTCGTTGTGGCTTATTTTCTCCCACTCTATCTTTAGAAAAATACAACTATTTTCTTTAAAGATAGCCTTATGAGCCACAAACAATTTTGTTCTTATACTCGTAAGGGAGGTAGAAGTATCACAATATGACCTTAAGTGATCTACCAAACACTTCTTTGTAAAGACATCGAATCTTAGCTTCAACATAGACTAGTTCTATAAGAGCTAAAGAGGTGAACTCATATTCATGTCATTTACTTTCTTTATAAGTGGTATGGCCAATTGGTTTGATAGATTCCCTACTTTGAGTTCAATAACTCAATTTTGACTTAGCAATTGATCTTTCAAAGTGAGAATCAAATTCTTAGCCTTTTATTATAATGATCCAATCATCATAATACTAATATGATCAATTTGAGTCGATACTATTTATGTTATTAGTGCAAGTAGAGTATGATGATATGTTTTTAGAATTAAAAGTTTCAACAAACTGAGTGACTTGATTTGAAAAAACAAGTCACTAAATCCAGTTTCAACCAATGTCAATAAAAGGATTTGAACAAATTTCCATGTCAAACAAGGAAATTATAAAAGTTCTAAAAACAATATCTCAAAATACATCCCAAAATTTAGACAATTCAAAATGAGACCAAGCTTCCATAGGTCTTCAATTATGGATAGCTACCTTAGCTTCCATTGAAGATCCTTCTTAGGCTTGCTTGTCCTTGCCTTTATCCTTGCTAGGATGCCCTAATTACAATTAAATAGGGTAAGAATCACAACTCGTATCTATATACCAAAGTTGAGATCATAACATAAACGATAAGGATAAATTTCCAACTGAAACATGTTTCCAGTTTTGATATCTCCTAGATATTTAGTGCAATTCCTCTTCCATGCCCTATGTCATTACAATAATGGCACTTGTCCTCGGTTGAGGCACCTTTCTTAGGTTTGGGTGAGCTTTTCTCAATAGCTTTTTCCCTTTCCTTTGAAGGTTTAGGGCTTTTCCCTTTACTATCACCTTTCTTGAACTTCCCCTTGCTCCTTCTATTAATATGGAACACATTCTTGGATGTGCTAACATTTAGCCCATGTCTCTCTCGGCTTGCACGAGCATCTTGTGCAATTTATGAAGAGAGGTTTTCATGTTATGCATATTGAAGTTTATCCTAAACCGCACATATGCTTTGATTTTCCCCAAGGAATGTAAGACTCGGTCGATAACGAGTTGTTCGGGAATGGTCACCCCTTGCAATTTAAGAGTCTCAACATGCTCAATCAATTTGAGTACATGAGGGCTAACTTTTGGTCCTCTTTTAGGTTCATGTTGAATAATGTGGAAGCCGTCTTATATAGTATGATCCTAGGAGCTTGTGAAAAACATGGTCACAAGCTAGGCATAGATCTCATAGGCCGTGCTCATCTTATGGCACTCCCTTGAAGATCGGCCTCCAACGAGAAGATCAAAATGTTTTTGATCGCGGCGGACTCTTTGTGGCTAGCCTCATAGGCTCGCCTTGCGTGGCGGTTGACCTTTCATTAGGTGCGGTGGGAGAGGCCTTGGCAAGGTAACGAAACCTCTCGTCACCCGCCGCGGCCAAGCGGAGTTGCATATCCCAATTGGTAAAATTAGCGCCATTCTTTTCTAACTTGCATCGATCCATGAAGGATCGAAGCCATGAGACATTCGTGAGAATTGGAGCATAGGTGGTGGTGGATGAATTAGCATTTGCCATTGCGAATAAACAATTATGACTACAAATTTTAAAGACATAAAGGAAATGTTAACATTTATCATTTTAAATACTTGTAAACATTTTAAACAAGTTTTATCATTTAAATAGTGACCTCTACCCAACTATTATAAATGATTCCGAGATCCAAATTCATATCAACTTGGGCACGGTAAGCCGATTCATCCCTTATTAACACAATTCGGAGGATTAACTCTTTAATCGATTCTACATTAGAACTCTCGGTCGATAATATTACTTTACTATTTATCTTAAGCCCGGAACACATGCGGCTACGGTCGCGAATACTTCCGTTGAGCTCAATCCAAATTTCGAAATAATAACATTTATTACCCTACTTACCCAACGTAACAAGTTTAGCACCTCGGTGAGCCGAGCCTACTTCCTTGCGAAATTGGGATTCATGGGTTATAACATTTGGTAAGGCTTGATCTCAATTATTTATTATGAGAGGTCATGACAATTTATTATCTATCTCGTTTAAGTGAACTAAATCGATGAATTAATGATAATTTTAATTGACACGGTCGAATACTCGATAAAATATGCATGTCATGTTATGGCGATTTGGCAATGCATGCAAACATATTAAATAAAATGCAAGCATAAAATAAAACTCCTAGTATGGCCTTTCCTATAATAGAAAATCATATAATCTATTACAAATTCGGAAACCAACTCTTTTGGTCCCTTGAACTTCATAAGTACGCCTCCCAAGGTCACCGTCTCTCTCTCGGAACTCCTTTCCGAATGGCACCGTCTTTGGGAAACTCCGGTTTTACAATTAGTTACAAAATATATAATAAAATTACAATAATTTCCTATTATACATTTGTAAAATAAAATAATACAATAAAAGTGATACGAGATCACATTAAATTATAACCGAATCAATATTCCCTTACATTTCGGGCAATATCGATTAAAACTAAGGCCATACTAAGAAAAATTACATAATTCAAAATTACATTAACCAAAATATGACATTCATAAATTGAAAATATGACATTCATAAATAAAATGCAGCATTATAATATGTATAAAACATGCTCATGTTAAATGCCAAATCGCCCTATTTAACGGTTTATATCGAATATAACCCGGTTCTACGGAAATGCGTGATAATAAGACTTTAAAATCACAAAACAATACTTAAATCATATTTAAGTCCAAGTTAATTATCCCAACTCATTTAGGCCTCAAAAATTAGTCATCACTCAATTTTTGACAATAATTCAACTTGTTATATAATTGCTCATATTAGACTTTTAAAATCATATTTTAATCAAATAAATCCAAGTTTAATTACAATAATTTCAAAATTTGAATTTTAAATTTTTGTACATTCTGGAACATTTTCATGACACTCATAATATCAAAAATCATGGTTTAAAATTTCGAATTGATTTTTGAGAAAAATGGTTGCGCTTTATCGGTTTTATCAAATAAAATACATAAAGCATGGAAAAATTAATCATATTAAATTTTAAAATTTAGATCTGAAATGTGGGATATTTATGCAACCAGGAAAAAATTTCTCATGACATGAAAATTATTTTAGCTATATTTGCTAAATTAGTCACTATTTATGCCATTTTTAAATTAAAAATTCATAAATCATGCTAGACAAATCACATCAGTCTAAAATGTTCCAGTCTGACAGGAAAACATGCATGTGACAACATACTAAAATTTCATGGTCAGATTCAAAGCGGAAGTATTTTTAACCATTTGATCTTTATTTATTTCATTATATCATATAAACATTATAAATCACACGAAACAAATCCACTTCACACGATATTTAACATAAAGTAAGTAAAATGCATGTGTGATATTGTGTAAAAAGTTCAAGGTCAGAAGGTAAGTCTAACTATTTTTAGCATTTTAAACATCATTTTACTCATTAAAATGTAATAAAAAATACTAAAAATCATATTTGAGCACTATAAATTTCCATAAATCATCAAAATGACCTAAAATCATGATAGGACCAGAATATATTGACATGCAAATAACTTTGTGATTTTATATCATAAAACACAAATTACTAGTTTTCTTTAAGTTACCATAACTCGAAAAAACTATAAATCGATTATGCATGCAACAACCAAGGCTCTTGATACCGCTTGTAAGTTTCTTAAACTCGATATTAGACATTTCTAATATCATCTTATTAATAGTTTACTCTTAAACTATTAGGACCTTATGCATGCATAACAAAATATAAAGGAAAGAACCATTTCTTACATTGATTATGAAAATATGGGCACAATATTTGAACTCCTTTCAAATATTGTTCTTGAGCTAGTAATATGGGGATGATCTTCCAAGTTTCAAAGTAGAAACTCTCCAATAAGTTGCACCAAAGACTACCCTTAATCTCTACAAGATAATACTACACTAGCACTACTACAAATACAGGCAATAACAACGCCCCATCAACAACGCATACTCATGAAAATAAAGAAAAACCGTTGTGGAATGGATAATTATTTTTCCGCGGAATTTTATTAAACCTAATAACAACGGTGTTAGTTTTTCGAACGTTGTTATTAGTTTTAACAACGGCGTGAACTAAAATAACCGTTGTAAATAAATTTACTAATAACAACAGTTTATTCTATATCCGTTGTTATTAATTTAGCGCGAAATAATGAAAATTAATAACAACGGGTATGAAAAACCCGTTGTTATAATGTGTTATTAATTTGGCGCATTATTTGGCTTAAATTAATAACAACGGATATGATTTTGTTGGACGTTGTTGTTAGTTGTAACAACGGATTTAACTTTGTTAACCGTTGTAAATAGGTAACCTAATAACAACGGTGAATATGAATATTAACCGTTGTCAATACTTTTAATAAAGATGAAAAAAACACAGAACACTAATAATACTGTACTGCAACACAAAAACACAAACACAAAGCGATTATACTGCATCACAAAACCACAAACACTAATAATTTATTGATTTCCTGATCGTCTCTTTGTCATCATCTCCGTCTGCTATTTCTTATTAATCAGGTATTCTAATAATTTTTCTTTATTGATTTCCTGAATTTCGTTTATTTGTGAATTAGTTGCCTTATACATTGCATTTTCTGAATTAGTTGGCTTATTATTGAATTAGTTTTAATTAGTTGGATTTTCTGAATTACTTGGCTTACTATATATACTACGAATGTAGATAAATGACTCGAACTTGGATGAATGCTGCGAATATGAGTGACCCAAACTATAAGGATGGTTTAGCTGAATTTTATGAAGTCGTTGCGAACAATTTGAATGGTTCTTCTAGTATTCCATGCCCTTGTGAAAGATGTGGTAATATTAGGTATATGGCTATTCCGGACGTTAAAATTCACCTAGAAAAGTATAGTTTTAGTCGATCCTATACCCGTTGGATTTTTCATGGGGAATCATTAGAGGAAGATAATAATTTTGAAGAAGATGATCTTGAGGTATACGAAAGGATAACTGATGATCCCGAGTTTGCCGAGTATGTTGAGTTGGAAGCAGACGAGTTGAATGTTGGGTCTACAGATAATGAAGAAAAAGATGATGAATCAAATGCTTTTGAAGATGAAAACATTAATTTGGATGACCTTGACAACATGTATAAGAAGTTGTGTGAGTCTGAAGCGCCTCTATACCCTGGTTGTAAGTACACAAAGATGTCGGCTGTGGTGAAGTTGTATAATATCAAGGGGGCAAATGGGGTTAGTGACACATGTTTCACTAGTTTATTAGCCTTGATAAACGACATGCTTCCAGATGGTAATGTTCTTCCCGTTAAGACATATGAGGCTAAAAAACTAATTAGAGGGGTGGGTATGAAATATGAGAAAATACATGCATGTCCAAATGATTGCGTATTGTATCGAAAATTATATCAAAACTTAACCAATTGTCCGGTTTGTTTTGAGTGGCGTTATAAGGATAAGGAAGGGATCCCGGCTAAGGTGTTATGGTATTTTCCAGTGATACCAAGATTCATAAGGATGTTTGCGAATAGCAATGATTCAAAAATGTTAACTTGGCATGAAACTGGAAGAATAAATGATGGGAAGCTAAGACACCCGGCAGATGGTATGCAATGGAAATCGTTCGACGCTAAGTATCCTGATTTCGGCATTGAACCTAGAAACTTACGTCTAGCGCTGTCCACTGATGGAATGAACCCACATGGAAACATGAGTACCCAACATAGTACTTGGCCAGTAGTGTTGGCAATATACAACTTACCTCCATATGTGTGCATGAAAAGAAAGTACTTGATGTTGTCGTTGTTAATTTCCGGCCCTAAACAACCTGGAAATAATATAGATGTCTATTTGGAACCTCTTTTAGATGATTTGCGAATTTTGTGGGATAGTGGGATAGAAGTATTTGATGCATATAGGAATGAAACTTTCAATTTGAGAGCGATGTTATTGTGTACAATAACCGACTATCCGGCTTATGGCGACCTTTCTGGGCATACGGTGCATGGGAAAGAGGCATGTCCATTGTGTGGGGAGGATATCGAGTCTGAATACTTGAAGTGTTCTCATAAGTATGTGTATTTGGGAAATAGGAGGGGCTTGGATCCTGACCATTGTTATCGCAAGCAGCAGAAAGCATTTAATGGACGTCAAGAACATCGTCAACCTCCTAGAATTTTGAGTGGGCATGAAGTTTATCAGAAAGTAAAGCATATAGAGATAAAATATGGGAAGAAGAACGGCTCTAAATTGTCTACTCGTGGGTATAAGAAAAGATCCATATTTTTTGATAAACTTCCATATTGGCCTGACCTGGAGGTCAGGCATTGCCTCGATTTCATGCACATTGAGAAAAATGTCTGTGATAATATTATCAATACCCTCCTGAATGTTCCCGGTAAAACAAAGGATAACGCCGCAGCTAGGGAAGATATGCAAATGATGGGTATTAGGCTAGAGTTGGCACCACAGAAGAGAGGTAATGGTACATTTTTACCGCCAGCAGCTTATACCCTTTCACGGAATGAGAAAAAAGAGTTTTGTGCATGCTTGAATGGAATTAAAGTGCCACATGGTTATTCGTCCAACATCAAAAGCCTTGTGTCGATGCAAGATCTAAAACTCACCGGGTTAAAGTCACATGATTGCCACACTTTGATGCAACAATTACTATCCGTGGCTATTCGCTCCATTTTACCTGAAAAGGTACGATATGCTATTACCAGATTCTGTCTCTTCTTCCAGTCCATATGCGATAAAGTCATCGATCCCGATGATGCGGATTCATTGCAGGACCTCGTTGTCACCTCTCTTTGTCATTTTGAAATGTATTTTCCACCCTCTTTCTTCACTATCATGATTCACCTGACCACTCACTTGGTTAGGGAGATTTTGTACCTTGGGCCCGTGTACTTGAGATACCAGTATCCTTTCGAAAGATTGATGAAAGTCTACAAGGACTATACATCTAATCGGTATCGTCCAGAAGGTTGTATTGCTGAACGTGCTATATTAGACGAAGCTCTTGCATATTGTTACGCTCATCTCTCTCCTGAGGAGTTAATTGGCGTTCCAAAGAATCGTCATAGTGACTGGATGACCGGAAAAGGTATTAGGGGCCGGGTTGAAAAAATTGTGTCACGTGACATGTTACATTTAGCACATACGTATGTGCTAAACAACGAAGATGAGGTGCAACCTTATATTGAACAACACAAAGATGAGCTCAAATACGATCACCCAAACAAGAGCGAGATGTGGATTGCAAACGAGCCTAAGAAGACATTTGGAGAGTGGTTTAGGAATGTTGTCTTGGAGTATAAGAATTTGTATGGTGATGACATCTCTCCTAGGTTACTACGTCTTGGGTTAGGTCCAAATGCCAGGGCCACTTTTTTCAGCGGTTTTGCTATTAATGGTTATACTTTTTACACCCGCGAGCAAGATGAGTTGAGCACAATGCAAAATAGTGGTGTGAGTTCTGAATTTGAGGCAATGCACTTTGCTACTTCAAAAGATAAAAACCCTATTTGGGGAAAATGCCTTTATTATGGTGTTATTCAAGAAATATTGGTATTAGATTACATTGATTTCACAATACCTCTGTTTCGATGTAACTGGGTTGATAACAACAACAATTGTGTTCGAAAGGATAAAATGGGATTTACGTTGGTCAATTTGGATAAGGTTGGCAATAATAAGGATGATCCTTTCATAATGGCATCCCAAGCTAAACAAGTGTTCTATATCACCGATCCTATGGATAAGAAGTGGTCTGTTGTACTATCTATAAGGAGTAGACGGGGTGCACCCGATAATGGTGGGGATAATGATCAGGATGTCGTGTTTGAGGGAATGGATCACTCTTCCACTGTATCTTATTTCGACAATGTTGACACTGATCATGATAACATTGAAAGCATCTATATGCGTGATGATCATGGTGAAGGTATTTGGGTTAACGAAGAAACTATGTCGAGCAAGAAACGTCCCCGATCCTGAGGTGGTATTGTCTTTAGTTTTTGTTAGCTTTGGTCATTGTTGAAGATTCCCAAATTATTTAGCTTTTGGTCATTCATTATACAGTCTCCATGTTTTGGTTTCTGCTGATATTGCAGTGTATAGTGCTTATGATATTGCTGTCTTTGTTGTTTTCTGCTGATTATTATTGCAGTGTATAGTACTTATGATATTGCTGTCTCTTATAATTATAATTAAAAAAAAATAAAGGTAAGCAACAACAACGGTTGTTGTAAATATACCCGTTGTGGTTAGTAATAACAACGGTTATTAATCACAAACCGTTGTCATAGTGTTTCCTAATTACAACGGGTATGATACTATAACCGTAGTCATTACTCTATCACAACGGTTTGTTTATGATAACCGTTGTCAATATTTGTAGATAGGAAACACACACTAATAATACGACTGTACTGCAACACAAAAACTCTATCACAAAGATCTATTAAAGGAAATGATCATTTTTCTGTCATCATCTCCCTTATTATTTTTTAATTTGTGAATTTGTGAACTATTTCTTGAATTTGTGAATGTCATTTCCTGAATGTCGTTTATGTTTTTCACCAATTCAATGTCGTTTATTATTAGCAAATTTGTTAATGTCATTTCCTGAATGTCATTCAATTCTAATTTTGCTTTATCGATTGAATAGCTTTGAATTGAATTAGTTTAATTACTTCTAAACTTAAGTCAAAAAACAAATTAACTTATCAACATTAATATTATTAAATAATAAGTTCAAACGTCGCCACACACAAATGGCGCCAAAACAACAACAACCAAACAACCAAACAACTACAACCAAACAACAACAACAAATTAAATTGAGTCCGGGTAAATCTCCCGGATAGCTGCCACCGCTAGAGCATATGCATCAATCGGGTCAGCCTCGGCCAGAGCCAACCCTTCCCACTGCTCTACCTGGGTCACTTCAACGAGGTCGACCCCATTTGGCCAACAGTAACGGTCATGTTCGGAAGCCACCCATAGATATGGCCCAGGCTGGTGGTCCGTGCTCTCAATAAAATCTTTTCGCCCATGCCCGGCCTTGTCAAACATTCTTGCCAGTTTGAATGCGGACGCACGATGAGCATCCGACATCCCAAACTCGAAAACGAGTTCCCCTGTAAAGTGCCTGCGATGATAATTTGGCCACATCTTCCTGATTAAATAGCCATTTCGAATAAGCGTATCACGGAGTTTTTTGTAACTTTTACACACAACGTAGCCACCCTCAATATGACAAGGCATTTCTTTCATGATGCAAGCATATGGTTTAGTAAAAGTTCCAGACATTTTGTATGGTTGATGTTAGTATTGAGGCTGGGAAATTTTGTATGGTTTAGCAAATATGATATTGATTAGAGTTGGGAATTTTGTATGTGGTTGATAACCTGCTTGTATTGAGGCTGTATTTATAGAGAGTTATTTATTGGAGTTATTTATTCACATGCATGCATTGGTTCACATGAATGCATTGATTCACATGCATGCATTGGTTCCCAAAACGACTATACATTCACATGCATGCAGTACGTTATTGATTGAGTAAATGTGTGAATATGCAGTCAATGCATGTACTGCAATGTGCAGTCAATGCATTTACTGCAATGTGCAGTAACCCTATCACAACGGTTGTGGTAACGAAAACCGTTGTGGTTAGTAATAACAACGGGTTTTTGTACCAATAACCGTTGTTATTGCGTAATAACAACGGGTTTTTGTACCAATAACCGTTGTTATTGCTCACTATTATTATTTTTAATTAAAAGATATTGCAGTCCAAACCCGTGAATAAACAACAGCAGAACCAGCATTGATTAAAGCATCCATTGAACATCATCAATGGCAGCATAACCCCTCTATAAATACAGCCTCAAAACCCCTCCTTTAAATATTCCATAACTACCCTAAAATTAATATCACCAATGGCAGCAGTTAACCTTCCCAACGATGAAACGACCCTTACAAAATTGATTGCAGATGAGGAGGAGGCTCTTGCCGTAGTTCCCGCTGATCATCACCCATTGATTAAAGGATCCATTGAACATCGAAGGGATTATTGGATTAAGAGGCGTGAAGCAGTCCGACTTGTCAACCCAGCGTCGTCATCATCATCGTCCTCTGTCTACCCACGTCGGCCTTATACTCGGAGGTTGGATGCCGCAAGAGATATGTTGAGCTGTACCCGTCCTACCTTATCTCCACATGCAAGACGTGTACTTGCAGGCATTGAATCTGTTATTGCAAAATACGAGGTTAATGATCCGGAAGTCCTCAGTATCATCAATATTGTTCCGGATTGTTGGTGGCAGTGTGAGAAAAGCTTTTTACACTTAACCGGAATTGTTCCGGATTATTTAACATCTTTATTTATTTGATGTCGTATGAATGTAATGTACTTTATTATAAAATCTAGGTTATTCCTAATGAAATCAATGAGAAAGAATGTTGTTTAAAGTGTTTGAATTGATGTTCAATATTTTGATGTATTATTAGAAGTCTATAAAAAAGGGTTTAGGGTTTAGGGTTTAGGGTTTAGGGTTTAGGGTTTAGGGTTTAGGGTTTAGGGTTTAGGGTTATTTTGAAGTAACACACGTATACTAATAATGATACTTAATAATTAAAAGTGATCCGACCCGAAAATGATACTTAATAATCATCACGCGGATAATAAATAATGATTTCTATCGAATTAAATAAAATAACCTGATACTAGCAAGCTAATTAATTTTGGGTCGGACAGTTTCAGGTTTGTGATGCAAAAACGGCCCGTTTATTAGCGTACTTGAATTGGATGAACGAAGTCGATCGACCCCAGGCCATATATATATATATATATATCATTATTATTTAATTTGGGAAACATTGACGTTCGTGTATATATAATACTTAGCTTGCTTACTTGAATTGCATGTATGTGCATTGATGAATCTGTTATTATTGCAAATTGTAGTACGAGCGTCGTTAATTAGAGATCCGGAAGTCATCATCATTTAATTATTATATATATATATATATATCATCATCAATAAGTAGTACATATATATATACGAGGTAATTAATAATGACACGTGCCCCCGACCCTTCCCAAAAGCGATCGACCCGAATTGAAGTACGTAGCTACGCTTGCTCTGATCTAGAAAGTGGATTGCCCGATCCGTAACGGCTGGCCTGGCCACCCGATCGATTAGTTTCAGGTTAACTAGTGATGCATGATAATTATAATAACCAGTTCCTTAATTAAAAAGAAAATGACCCGATTCGAGGTACTTGAACCAAAAACTAAAAATAATTAATAACTAACCCGATCGATAAAGTTATTAATTACAAACCCGCCGAATCTAACCCGATTGTAATTGATTCCCAGGCCAAACCCGATCCGAGCTAATAATTAAACGTAACTTACGCCTATAAAATAAAATTTAGAGCAAAGTAAAATAAATTAAATTAAATTTAGAGCAAAGTTAAATAAATTAATTTAGAGCAAAGTTAATGAGTTTATTTCGTGCCTCAAATTTTAATACCGCGCGCGCGTATCTGAAAAATTAAAAAAATATACATAATCTATAAAAACGGTGTTTTAGAAATTCACCGTTGTTATTACTTTCAACAACGGTTTATAATAAATAAACCGTTGTCTTAGTGTTATTACTTTCTACAACGGGTGTTATTTAACCGTTGTTATTACTCTATAACAACGGTGGTTTGTAGGATAACCGGTGTCAATAGTTTCTCTTAATAAACCCTTTAGTTTCTCTTAATAAAAAATAATTTACAATCCTATAGAGTAAATTTTACACACGTACATTATCATCATCATCCTCCTCGTTTACAATCATCCTCGTTTACAACACAAATCTTTTTGTTTAGTATCATCATCATCCTCCTCGTACTCGTGATCATCATCCTGTTCTCTTTATCATCACCATGTTCTCATTTTCTTTATCAGGTAATTTTTGTGTTTCGTCTTTAGGGTTTTAAGATTGAAGTTCATCTTTTTTTTTTTCATTTTCTATTTATCGTTCTCTTTATCATCTAGTTTCATTCCTTTCTAAGTTTTTAGAGTTTTAGAATCTCTGCATGACTCTTTATTTGTTCAGTTACTATTTCCTTCATTTCAAGGTCTTAGGGTTTTAGAATCGCTGTATGCATGACTCTGTTCCGTTACTATTTCATTTATTTTGAAGGTCTTAGTGTCTTAGGATTCTCATGGGTGAAAAACGGAAAAGAGTAGACAACAATGATAAGGGGGTTAAGCCTGGTGAGAGGGGTGCTTCGAAGTGCTCTGCAGCCCTTGCAGCTATATCGGCAAAAACGCCGATGAAAATAAAATGGAGTGTGAAAGGTGTTCCTACTGGTCCAAATGCTAGCCATTTAGCCACTTGGATTGGAGTTACAACCAAACAGTTTGTGCCTATAGATTTAGATGATTTCAGGAATATAAATCCTTCATTGCAGAACTTACTCTTGAAACGTATAAAAGTATGATAATATCTTTAGCTAAACACCATTTTATTTTGCATAAGTTACTATTACATAAGGCAGGAAGCCGTATAAAGGTTCGTATAAAGGTATGATATTATACAGCCGCTTATTAGTATATATGATGATGATGCAGGAAGCTTTCGATATTCCAGACTGCCATGATAAGTATCTATTACGTAAGGCAGCGGCAGTCTTAAGGCAGTGGAGGTGTGACCTTGCCAAATTACACTTGTATGTGGACACGGAGACGGGGCAGATGCATAAGAGCCCACCGACAAAGTACCCCCACATCACTCAGCAACAATGGGATAATTATAAGGCGAAACGAGCTACTGAAAAGTTTCAGGTTAAGTATCCATGTCATATGTTTACATTTTTGTAAAACTCTACTTAAGGTTACATTTTTCTAAAAGTTTCAGGTTACATTTTTCTAAAAGTTTCAGGTTACATTTTTCTAAAACTCTACTTGTATCTATAATTTTCTAATTGTCTCATCTACTTGCGATTTTATATGATTTGAAGAGCGTTAGCGCCAGAAATCGTGCTAACATCTCACAGAAGCGGGGGGTATATTATGGTTCTCGCGGCGGTTACAGATTGATAGAAGAAAATCTCGTAAGTAGCATCTATATATTAGATTTTTTTAATCATACTTGGACTTGATATACATGTATACATATATTATTTTTGAGTTAACGTGTAGGTGTCAGAAGGTGTGACCGACTTGAATCGGCACGTAACTTATAAAGAAGGGCACACGCCTAAAGGATCCCGAACATGGAACGAATATGATCAGGAAGTCTTGGCCAACATAGTAAGTATTATTTTTATTAAGACGGGTTTTTAATAACTTTATTGTTCAATTCTTGTATGTCTAACTATCTATTTATTTTAGTAACAAAAATTAAATTAAGTTTATTTAATATATTATAGGATAATGTTCTGAAGGAGGTTGCGGAAGGGAAATTCACTCCGAGTGGTCGTGACGACGTTCTTGCTAGAGCGATCGGCCGTCCCGAGCATCCAGGTCGATTGAGGGGCGTCCCATTACATGTCGGAGTCACGAAATATTATGGGACAACTAGCTCGAACAAGAAGAAGAAAAATAAGGGGAAGGCTGACGTGGTACCATTTGTTATTGTCATTTAAAATTCACATGTTATTGTTTTAACAAAATGCTGATTCTACATTTTGGGCGTGCAGGTTCAGTTATTGGCCTCCGTGATACTGAAGATGAATTCTGGAGGCAAGCCTTCCGAATAAGAATTGAAGATGATGGAGGATGTCATTAAAAAGGGTGAGGTAGTGCAACAGATTTGTCAAGAGGCAGACACTACTACCTTGCCAATACATGAGGAGACGGCTGAGAAGATGGGTGAGGTACCTACTGCTGTCGAGGTTTTAATACCTCAAGCCGATAAGGTAAATATGATTTTTTTTTTTTCTGCATTTGTTCTTTCCAGCAGCCATGCCTTTGATTGGTTTATTTTATTAGGTAAATGAGTCGGAAAAGGGGACGCAACTTGAGGAGACGGGTGAGGTACCTAATGCTGCTGAGGTTTTGATACCTCAAGCCGATAAGGTAAATACGCCTTAACCATTTTGAACCTCTGCATTTGTTCTTTCCAGCAGCCATTGCATGCCTTTGATTGGTTAATTAATTTTATAAGGTAAATAACTCTGAAAAGGGGACGCACCTTGAGGAGCCGGCTGAGAAGACGGGTGACAATAAGGAGGTATGTAGAATATAAGAAGTTAGTATATGCTGTCAGTGCTAAATCTGGTCTGGACATGTTCAAGTATAATAGCCTACCCACCTACAATAAATACTTGTAACTAACTTTACATTATATACTCAATATAGATCATTTATGATATCTATTATATTTTGGTATTTAGTAAATAATGTGTATTCTTCAGGCCACAAAAAGGCGGGTAGTTGTTCGTCTCGCCGACCCTTCATTCAAAGAGAATGTGATTGTTGCTCGGTGTTTCGTATACCCAAAGCCCAAGGACTCAGCGGAAACCATCTTGGTTCATGGCGTACGACTCTTGCCGAAGCATGCAAAAGTGGGGATAGTGGGAGTCGTGAAGGGCTATGGAACCCGTAAACTGCCCGTCCCAGTCCGCGACGACATAGTAATACTAGAAGATGCGGTTAAATGTTTTGTCCAATGGCCTCAAAGCCACATTTTCTTGGCTCGTGATTGTAAAATTCAACAGAATGTAGACGGGGTAAGAAAAATACATCTAATTTAACCCGCCTTTTGTCTTTGTTCATCACCTTCATAAATAGTGAAATTTATATGTTTTATTTTTGTTTTGTAGGTAACAAAAAACATGGATAAGTCTAACTCGATAGAAAATAATCTTTCTACTACCTCGTCAATACAACAACTTGATGAGGTATTTAATCAACTCTCTTTATATTTTAAGTTCTACTATCGCCTCATCATTGAAAGAGCAACTTAATTTAGTTAGCCACATGTAGGTTGTGAAAGGTAGCACACCGCATCATTCCCCAAGCTGAAAGAGGTCAGGAGTCTATCCAGTACTAAATTTCATGGGAACGTTTACATGGAAAAAGTACGAACGGTGGCGATGCTGGAGCTTTATAAGGAGGCTGAGAGACGCATAGCAAGCGAGCAATTAATA
>JAIUZE010013592.1:0-13064 GCA_022085475.1 Heliosperma pusillum
TCAACTCCCAACAACGTCGTCATATGCCCACTACACATGCAATTAAGCAGTAGGATACCTCTCCGTTCCGACATTCCAGCCTTACGAACGGGAAGGTAGCCAAGGGAATGAGAGTACAAAGCACAAGACAAAATAGTGCTCAAACCGTCACATTTGTAAAAACTGACTCAAAGTGGGAACATACCAAAAACCGTCACAAAACATGAGAATAAGGAATCATATAAGTTCAAATATGATAAACATGAGTCAATACATGATACATAAGCATTAGAACAAGTTTATGAAGCATAATGAATAAAAACATAGTTCACCTCTCCAAAACAATGTTGTTTGGAAACCAACGAAAACAAGGGTCCACTTCAAACGGTCATAACTATAGTTCTAGATATGGGAATGCAGGATGTCACACGCCCAAAACAAGCACGTAACGAAGGAGATATGATCATTTTACGAAAAGGGGTCAGTGCAGGAAAAATTCTGTCGGCAGTGTATGACGCGGCCTGCGTCACCACGACGCAGCCTGCGTCCTACGACGCAGCCTGCGTCCCCCAACGCAGCCTGCGTCCTTCACGGGATTCAAGGACGAACAAAAATCAACATGTTATCAACAACAAAAACCTCATTTATCATTACAAATCATCAATTCTCATATCAATTAACAACTAACAACATCCATCAACAACAATACAAGTCATAAGCTTACTAACCATAATCTACATACGGTTTCTATCCTAGAAATCACATAAAACACGTAAATGATATCGAGTAACCCTTCACCGTTACCTTTACGCGTCTTTAATCGATTACTAAGCTTTCCTAGTAGTCTCCACCTACAATTAGGTAATAAAAGATGAATATATTTCACCTTGAGAAAGACGGATAATTTAAAAAGCGAGAAAGACGATGATTTTAATATCAAAACGGATAGAGGAAGGTAATAGGAGAAGAATGAGACGAACTTACGTGAATTCTATCAAGGAACGAAAGAGCTAGGATGATTCAAAGATCGAAAAATGCTATGGAGGCAAGGGTTTGATTTCTTAAGGAGGAAGAAAAGTTTTGGTTTGTGTTGAAATGAATTAGGTTAAGGTTAGAAGGGAGTATAAGTAAAGGGTGAGTCGGAAAAGTCAATGAAAGTCAAAGGCGGCTCAAAAGTCAAGAAAAGTCAAAGACGACTTAAAATTCAAGAAAAGTCATCAAAGACGACTTAAAAGTCAAGAAAAGTCAAAGACGACTTAAAAGTCAAGAAAAGTCAAAGACGACTTAAAAGTCAAGAAAAGTCAAACTCGCCTTAAGACGGGATTCTCGTGGAATCTCGCGGAAATTCCAAATACGAACTCGGAAATTCTAAATTTGACTCGGAACATAAAGTTCTAAATTAAAACTTAAATTTGCTGAAAAGATTTCGTAAAATATTTCTACTAGAAAAATAGGGTACATTTCCGGGTGTTACAAAGTTCCCCATCCTTTGGCATCGGTCACAAGTCTTCACAAATTTATGAGCATCCTTGAAAAGGCTTTGCCAAAAGAAAACGCATTCAAGCACTTTCCTTGCGGTTCTTTGTGGCCCAAAGTGTCCTCCACATGCATAGTCATGACAATGATGTAGGATGGATGGAATCTCACTCTCGGGCACGTATCTTTTTATAATTTGATCTTGGCAAAATTTCCACAAGTATGGGTCATCCCATATGTAGTACTTTGCATCGGACCTTACCTTGCTCCTTTGATGGAAAGAAAAATGGCTTGGAAACCACTTTGTTACCAAATAGCTGACCATGGTAGCATACCATGGCTCCTCCACTTGGATAGCATATAGGGACTCATGAGGGAGACCTCCTTCAACCTCATCAAGAGGGCATGATGGTCTCCCTTCAAGGTTTAGCCGGCTTAGATGATCCGCCACCACATTCTTCACCCCTTTCTTGTCCTTGATCTCTACATCGAATTCACTTAGGAGAATAATCCACCTCAACACCCTTGGTTTTGCATCCTTCTTTGCCACAAGATCTCTAATGGCGGCATGATCGGTGTAGATGATCACCTTTGTACCCAAGAGATAGGATCGAAATTTCTCTAGGGCAAATATCACACCAAGGAACTCCTTCTCCGTTGTAGAGTAGTTCTTTTGGGCGTCATTCAAGAGTGTAGATGCATATTGAATCACATGGGGTCCCTTGTCACTCTTTCGACCCAAAACCACTCCCAATGCGTAGTCACTTGCATCGGTCATGATTTAAAATGGAAGGTCCCATTGAGGTGCTTGAATAATTGGTGCGGTGAACAATCTCTCCTTCAAATCATCAAAAGCTTTCCTACAAGAGGCATCAAAGACAAACTCCGCTTCTTTGTGCAAAAGCTTACATAGGGGGTTAGAAATCTTTGAAAAGTCTTTAATAAATCTCCGGTAGAAACCGGCATGTCCTAGAAATGACCTAATGTCTCGGGTGTTGGATGGATAAGGTAAGGTTTTGATAATGTCAACCTTAGCCTTATCCACCTCAACCCCCCTTTCCAACACTACATGTCCTAGAACGATGCCACTAGTCACCATGAAATGACATTTTTCGGAGTTTAAGATGAGATGGGAGTCTTGGCATCGCTCTAAGACAAGGGCAAGGTGTTTTAGACATGCATCATAGGAGTCCCCATGGATGGTGAAATCGTCCATGAATACTTCTATGATCTTTTCTACAAAGTCGGAGAATATACTCAACATGCACCGTAGGAAGGTTCTCGGTGCATTACATAGACCAAATGGCATTCGGCGATATGCAAATGTACCGAACGAACATGTGAATGTGGTCTTGACTTGGTCCTCGGGTGTGATTGGGATTTTAAAATATCCCGAGTACCCGTGAAGGAAACAATAGAAAGCTTTTCCCGCTAGTCTTTATAACATTTGATCAATAAATGGTAGCGGGAAATGATCATTCAAAGTAACCGCATTCAAGCGGCGGTAGTCAATACACACCCTCCAACCGGTTTGTAGTCGGGTGGAGACCAAGTCTCCTTGTGCGTTCTTCACTACCGTCACTCCTCCCTTTTTGGGCACGACTTGAGTTGGGCTAACCCAACGGGAGTCGGAAATATGGAAGATGATGCCAATTTGTAAAAGTTTAATTACCTCCTCTTGCACTACTTCCGCCATTGGTGGATTGAGCCTCCTTTGGGGTTGTCGGACCAGTTTGGCATCCACTTCAAGTCTTATCTTGTGCATGCAAGTCACCGAGCGTATTCCCTTGAGGTCTGCTATGCTCCACCCAAATGTATCTCTATGTTTGTGAAGCAATGCTACCAATTTTCTCTCTTGTTCCTCGTTGAGTGTGCTTGAGATGATAAGAGGTAGGGCGTGGCTGTCGCCTAAGAAGATATACTTTAGATGACTTGGAAGACTCTTCAACTCGACCTTCGGGGGCTTCACAATTGAGGGAAGGGGCTTGTGGAGGGCTATGCTCAAAGCAAAGAGCTCGGATAGGTTCTCCAGACCAAAACGCTGCCAGCGCTGGGTGACACTGGCAGCGTCGTGGGACGCTGGCAGCGTCATGGGGCGCTGGAAGCGTCGTGGGGCGCTGCCAGCGTTTTCCACTGGAGTCCCCTGTTTTCAGCACCTCGATGATGTTGAGTTCTTCATAAGTGTCTAGTGGCTCTTCTTTCTCCAAGTCCTTGAGATGTTCCTCCACATCAACCGACAACAAAAACCGCAAACCCTCTTCTTCCACATTGTTAGTTAGAGTCACCTCAAGTGGGTCCCTATCACATAACTTGTACATTTGTTGTACCAAAGGCTCGAAAATATCTAAGAAAAAACAAGATTGAACATCACTAGGGTGTCTCATAGAGTCATAGATATTATAGGTCAATCTCTTTCCCTCGAACTCCATTGTCAAACATCCGTTTGACACATCAATCTTGGTCTTAGAGATTTTCATGAATGGCCTACCAAGGAGAAGGGGAGTGGCACTTGAACTAGACTCCATGTCTAAAACATAGAAGTCCGCCGGGAAGACAAGGTTATCTACCTCTACTAGTACATCCTCTATCAAGCCTTTGGGATAGACACTAGATCTATCGGCTAATTGAATAACCACCCCGGTCTTAGACAAAGGTCCTAAGCCTAGGGTCTCATAGATGGATAGGGGCATGACGTTAATAGAGGCTCGAAGGTCTAACATGGCACGTTTGAAACTTTGCCCTCCAATGGTGCAAGGGATGGTGAACATGCCCGGGTCTCCCCATTTCTTTGGTAATTTTTGCTTGAAAATTGCCGAAATATGCTCACTCACCCTAACCCTATGGGTTCCTTTCTTAGGATTTCTCTTAGGTGTACAAAGTTCTCTCAAGAATTTTGCATACCTAGGGACACTATTTAACAAATTAAGAAGAGGAATGTTTACCTCACACTTCCGGAAAGTTTCATACAAGTCGGTTTCCTTGTCATACTTCCTTGTGCTTATCAAAGCACTAGGAAATGGGGCTTCCGGTATGTATTCCTCTACCACATCATCATCAATAATGTCTTTACCCATCTTTGAACTGTCTCCCTTGGGGTCCTTGCTTGTGGATGTCCCTTCCCCATTCCTTGATAGCTCTCCATGACCAAGTACTAACTCTCCTTGGTCTTCAATTTCCAAGGTCTCCATCTCAAGGTTCTTCATCTTCTCCTTGCCTTTTCCAAGGTGGTCTACCTCCAACTCCTTGCCTCCCCTTAAGGTCATGGCACTAGCATTCTCCCTAGGTGGTGGGATGGTTTGAGATGGGAATCTTGTGGAGCTTGAGGCTTGAGATTTTGACATATTGGAGGCTATTTGGGATAGTTGGGTTTCCAAGTTGCTTACCCTAAGGTTGTTTGCCTCCCTATCTTTCCTTGCCTCTTCTCTATCTCTCCTTGCCTCCTCCCTATCTTTCTTTTGATTGGCAAGGCGTGTTTGCAAAATATCACTCAAGTTCCCTTGAGAAGAATAATTTCCTTGAATGGGGCCTTGGTTTGATTGTCTTTAAGCATTCTTTTGAGATTGAGAGTTGCTTGGGAAATTTGAATTGTTGGGCCTTTGATTGTTGTAAATTCTTTGTGGGTTTTGTTGGAAATTGGAGTTCCGGTTTAGGGTGGGATTTTTGGCTCTCAAATGATTGAATTAACCGTTTTCAAAGCTTTTCGACTTCTCCCCTCCCCATCCCAAAAGGTCGCGGTTCCCCGCTTGGTTGTACACTCCCCCTCCACTTGGGTTCCTTGAATTGTAATTCACATACCCCATAGCATTAACACTTTCCATAGTTGCTCCTTGTTCAATCATGATGTAGCATGTGTTGGTGGCATGGTCACCCCCACAATATGAGCATTCAATTGGTTCGGGGTGTTGAGAGAATGAACCTTTGTTAACAACCAAGTTTGACATCAAACTTTTAAGTTCACCCATTTCTTGCATGATCATGTGGTTTTGAGATGCATAAGGATTCTCCATGGAGGATACATTCCTAGAGCCCCGTCCCCTTTCACTCTTTCTTCCATAGCTTCTTGTGTTCATTGCCAATTTTTCGATAATATTGTTGGCCTCGGCCACATTAAGGGTGTAAATTCCACCTCCGGTGGCGGCAATGATCATTCTTTGATCATTTTGGCACAACCCCTCATTGAAAGCCGTTAACAAATCATCTCCCGACATGCCATGGTATGGGCATCTTGCCACAAGACTCTTGAAACGCTCCCAATAATCATAAAGGGTCTCTCCCATTTCTTGTTCAATAGTCGTGATAAGTTTCTTGGAGTGATTGTGTCTTGAATCCGGATAATACTTTTCAAGAAACGTTTTCTTCAAGCCCACCCACGTGGTAACGGAGTGAGCCGGGAGGCAAAAGAGCCATTCTTTCGCGGCATCTTGAAGAGAAAAAGGGAATGCCCTTAACTTGAATTGATCCTCGGTCACCCCTTGGGGAATAGCACCTTGGCAAATCATATGAAACTCGGCCAAGTGTCTATTAGGGTCGTTCCCCACCATGCCATGGAATTTAGGTAAGTTGTGGACGAACAAACCTTTGAGCTCAAATTTCACATCCCCCATGGGAGGATATGCAATACAAAGGGGTTGCTCCTCATAATTTCTTCCCCGAATCTCACCGATTGTCCTATTATCCTACGCCATATTAGGTGGGTAAAGGACGTTCAATGGAGATGGTATCCTAGGTGGTGACTCAAACTCTTCTTCCGGTTGTTCTTGAAAAATATTATTTTTCACTTCCTCTTCACTAGGTTCCCTCCAAAAAGGTCTCCTATAAAGGGGATTTGAAAATAACCAATTTGATATGCTACTTGAAGATGAATCAATATCTTGGTCACCAAGTCCCTCTTGTGACCTAGGCATAAACTCTAAAAAAACTCAACAACACAAATTAGTAACTTCAATAAGGTTGGCTAAGGAAACAAGAATAGCAACCCAAGAGCATATCACACAAAGTAACTAATAAGCTAAAAAATTTTTTTGAAAAACAATCTAAAAAAGTTATGACACTAACAAGAGTTTCAATTTAATTTTTAGCTATATTGCCTTCCCCGGCAACGGCGCCAAATTTGACGAGATTTTTTTACGTGTCGTTAAATCCGCTAATTAACTATGGTCAAATAACAATTTATATCTCCTAAACAAACACAAACTATCTTAAATAAAGGTAGTAAATGGTAAGAATAGGGTCGAACCCAAAAGAAGGCGGGATTAACTAAATTAACTAATCTAGACTCTTGCTAAAAACCAATTAACAAAACTAAGTACTAACTAATTACTCTAATCACTAATTAAGACACTAATTAAGTCACAAACTTAAATTAATTACAAACTATGATATTAACAATGACAAAAACATGTAGGATAACACATATGGAGAAAGTTTGATTTGAGAAATTGATTAACAAGTCTAAAATAACCAACAAGTACTTAAGATTCAAATATTCAACTATAACGAAACTAACTTAGTGTAATTTTCCCAAGTTCCCAACAATTAGCAAAGTAAAAACTCTTTCTTTCCTCTCTTCTCTAGTTATCTAATACAAGTTTCTAAGAAATTAGTCAACAAGGATTAACTCAACCAAGAATGACCCTTTACAACCCAAATTCCTTGAGGCTTTGTTGCTTAAGCTCCTTAGTATAAAATCGGCCTTCAACAAGAGCCTTGAAACAATCCCAATTGAAATCGGCTTCAAGAGTAGCCGTGGGATTAGTAATCGCCCACCTATTGTCTGCTTCCCTCACAAGAAAGTGCTTAGCAATCCTGACCTTGTCCTCTTCACGGACTTGGTAGAAGTCGAATTGCTTTTCCATCTCCCGAAACCACTCCGAAAGCTCGATAGGGTCCGATTCTCCACCATACAGCGTGATCTTGCTCCTAGCAATTTGGCTAGCCACCCAAGCATAGCCTCCTTGGTAATTATCTTCTCTACGAGGAGGGACTTGGTTGGCGTGAGCATTTGCCGCATCTTGTTGATTCTTTAGAACTTGAGCAAGTGCTTCTAGAATGACATTCTCTACTAATCGAGGTCTAACCATCTTCATAATAAACAAAAACAAATTATGTTAATCCTAACACTTAGCATAAGCAAAGAGACTACCAAGTAAAGTCCTTAATTTCTACCCATCTCTCATTTAATATTTCAAGATCAAGAAATTAAGTTTAGGGTTCACATGTGTGCGTCGGGAGCATCATAGGCTCTGATACCAACTGTGACAACCCTCGCGATAGCGGAAATAAAACATAACAAGCATGCGATTTATATAGCGGAAAAACCCATTGATTTCAATCAAGGTGACTTGACGGCTCAAGACTTCACCACTCAATTCAACAAGCTTGCTCATTTTGCACCGAGGCTCATCAAGGATGACGAAGACCGAGCTTTTTACTATCGTAATAAGCTTAGTGCTTTGCTCCAAAGCAAAGTAAGGAGGAATTCTACCTCTTTTGGAGAGTTGTATGATGATGCCCTTTGGGCCGAGAACTCCATGAAGTCCATCAAGGATGAAGCAATGATGAAGAGTCCCCTTCCTTCCTTCGCGCCTAGGCCAAACTTCTATGGGAAAAGGTCGTTTACTCCTTCGTCTTCCAATTCTTATGCCAACAAGAGGAGATTCAACCCTCCCCAAATGCAAATCCAAGGACTCCTTTCATTCCCCGAGCTACTTCTAATATGGCTCATAGGCCTTATGCTCCTCCTCAAGCTCAAGGTCAAGCTCAAACTCAAGCTCGCTTTTGTAACCGTTGTAGACTTCCACGCCACCCTGGTGTAGGATGCTTCAACCGACCTTATGTTTGATTCTTTTTCCAGAAGAGTGGTCACCGTTATGATGATTTCCCCGATCGGAAGTTTCCCCCTCCAATTGCCAAACCCAAGGGATATATCTTTGTTCTAAGCCGAGCCGAAGCCGATGCTCATCCGGAGATAATTACGGGTATGTTCTCAATCTTAGAGCAACCGTGTCTTATTCTATTTGATACCGGTGCTTCTATGTCCTTTGTGTCTTCAACTTATGTTGATAAATTATCTATCGAGCCTACTTCTAGTGACGATACTCCCATATCCTTACCATCCGGAGAAATTATCTCATGTTCTACTCTTTACTCTAATGTTCCTATTTTTATTACGGGTACTATCTTTCCCGCTAATCTCCTTAAGTTTCCTCTAGGAGAGTTTGATGTAATTCTAGGTATTGATTGGTTAGCGTTGTACCATGCTAGATTCGAGTGTAGAGATCAAAAGATTTATTTAAAGAGTCCTTTAGGAGTTAGAATAACCTATAAGGGATCTCATCCCCGAATGGGTGTGTCTTTGATTTCCGCAATGAAGTTGGTGAGTATGGTAAGAAAGGGTCACCAAGCGTTCTTGTGTTTTGTGACTTCTAAAACTACCTCCTTACCAAATATTAAAGATGTACCTATAGTTCATGATTTTGTTGATGTATTCCCCGAATACTTGCCCGGGATCCCTCCCGAGCGTGATGTTGAGTTTTCCATTGATCTTGTACCCGGATCCGGACCCATAGTTAAAGCCCCTTACCGCATGGCTCCAACCGAGTTGAAAGAGTTAAGGACGCAACTTGATGATATGATTGAAAAAGGTTTCATTCGACCGAGTGCCTCGCCTTGGGTTGCTCCCGTTCTCTTTGTGAAGAAGAAAGATGGTTCCATGAGACTTTGCATTGACTACCTTGAGTTGAACCGAATTACAATCAAGAATAGGTATCCTTTGCCAAGAATTGAAGATTTGTTCGATCAACTAAAGGGTGCTTCTACTTTTTCCAAGATTGATTTGAGATCCGCATATCACCAAATTCCCGTTCGTGATGCCGATATACCGAAGACCGCTTAAAGTACAAGATATGGTCACTTTGAGTTCAAGGTGATGCCATTTGGATTGACTAATGCTCCCGCTATTTTTATGGATCAAATGAACCGCACATTTAGTGAGTATCTTGACAAGTGTGTAGTGGTGTTCATCGACGACATCCTTATTTTCTCCAAGTCCGAAGAAGAGCATGTTATCCATCTTAGGACTATTTTGGGTGTCCTTCGTCGTCAAAAGTGGTTTGCCAAATTCTCCAAGTGTGAATTTTGGTAACCTAAAGTGTCCTTTCTTGGACATGTAATTTCTAAAGAAGGTGTGATGGTAGACCCTTCTAAAATTGAAGCTGTGGTTGATTGGAAGAGTCCAACCGATGTTAGAGAAGTCCGAAGTTTTCTTGCTTTAGCTGGTTATTACCGTAGTTTTGTCAAAGATTTCTCAAAGCTTGCTAGACCGATGACACAATTATTGAAGAAAGAAACCAAGTTCGTATGGAATGAAGCTTGTGAAGCCGCTTTTCAAGAGTTAAAAAAAAGGTTAACTACTGCCCCGGTGTTGACTTTACCTGAAGATGGTGTAGACTTTGATGTCTATTGTGATGCTTCCAAGATGGAATTGGGTTGTGTACTTATGCAAAGTAGGAAAGTGGTTACTTATGCTTGGAGACAGTTTAGAGTTCATGAAGTGAACTACCCTACTCATGATCTGGATTTAGCCGACGTTGTTCATGTGGGAAATATCGGTATATTTCAACATGAAATTTAAGGATTATAACGAAATTATAATATATGAAATAGGAGTCATAAGCGAAAAGCATAAAGATTAGAATCAACCTTTGGTCCTAGAAATATGGCCTAAGAACAAATATCGAGATGAAATTTTCCTAATTGTTGCACCCAAGATGTTCTGAGAAATGCCTTTGCTTGTGCTAGAATGAACACCAACAATTACTGCTAATTTTTGTGAAAGTAATTGTGATGATAAGAAAGTAGAGAAGAAGAGTTTATATAAAACTCTCCGCCTCTCCTATTTGGACCGTCCACCACAAGTGGAGGAAGAAGATGGCTCTTTTTCCTCTACTTGTTTTTAAGTAGTGGAGTCAAGATAGGAGTCTTCTCTCTATTATTTATTTAATGTATAATATGTGTATGTATTATTATTGTCATTTATGTTGTCACATATTAATAAGTCCATACAACATCTTGTAGTTGATTTATTAATACCGGTCTGACATCATTTATTATGACAATATCGTATAATATATACGTCAACTATAAATATCGTATATTTATAATTTGCTAATTAAATATAACAATTTATATTTAATTACGAATTAACAATTAATTCGTTTAAGCTTACATTATTTAATCGTATTAAATAATTACATTATATACATTAATTAGATATAACAGTTTATATTCAATTTCGAATTAACATTTAATTCGTCTCAGCTAGTATTATTTAATCGTATTAAATAATCGTATCATCATTACATTGACTAACCTTTTAGTCATATACATCGACTAACCTTTTAGTCATATAAGGCATCAATATGATTATATTTTTCATATAATCATATCTCTCAAACACATCCTCTAGGTGTGACTTTCAGGGACCAGTTGATCACCGCCATTAAAATGACAATAACGTCAAACTTCTAGCAAGCCAACCGTTATCGATAAACGTTAATCAACTGATAAGAGTACTAAGTATACCCTGTGAACGTGTAAGAGATTTATACACGTTATCACACTAACTGTGGAGGACACTAGCTCCAACAATCTCCCACTTGTCCTTACATGTGTATGTGCGATAACCGATTCTCATATCCAAAATTTCTCCCACTCAATATAAAACAATTTGCAAATTCCGTATTCACAAAGGTCGTATTTTACAAGTGATCTATATCAAGAGTGGTTTTCCCGACTAGAGAGTAACTTAACTGATAAACGAATCATTATTCGAGCATGGCCATGCATTTCAGTAACAACTCCTCGAGTGGCCCTGAGAAATAAGAAAACCTGAAAAAGGTTGGATATTTTCTTCAACTCGAATCCTGCAGATACAAGCACAGTATGAAATGACCCAGTAAAAATCTGCTTAGCCTCCTTGTTACGGTCGACCATGAGAAAGAAACCAAAGTCACCCAAAAACTGCCTTAATCTCAAGAGACAGTCGATAGTCAAAAGAATCGACTCTAGGAACACTATGGACGTCCAATCCACGACATGGCACTGAATGTTCTTAAACATTTAGGATCCCATAATGTTGTCACGATGTCCTACGAGGTATCTTTATAACTCGTATCTGTGATCGAACAGTCAACCGTTTGACTTATGCCTCGTTGAACCCACCATTAATCAACTTCACAATATAATTGCCAGAGTTATCAGCTAATATGGGCGATTATGGACCAAATAAATATAATGTAATTCAGTTCACTTTGTGGCGTTCAATGTTGTCGTACAATCCACATGAAAAACAAAATATGAAACAATACGATGATGTTATGAATAGTATATGAAAAAGATACATTTATCTAATCCATATAAACAACTACTACAACTCAGGAACACATTTAATTCCCATGGAAATAATGTGCCCTTCATGCTTATCATATTTTAATGGTTTAGTGAGAGGGTCCGCGATGTTGTCATCCGAAGCAATCTTGTCTATCACTATCTCCTTTTGCTCCACGTAATCTCGGATCATGTGAGCCTTCCGAAGTACATGTCTAGACTTGTTGCTAGACTTAGGCTCCTTAGCTTGGAAGATGGCACCTCTATATAGCTTTAGATGGTGATTGGGTCATTCGAACTAGGAACTACGGTTAGTCCTTGCAAGAACTAACGCATCCATATAGCTTCCTTTGCAGCTTCCGAAGCGGCATAGTACTCGGACTCAGTTGTAGAATCTGCTATAACACTTTGTTTGGAACTTTTCCAACTGACTGCAGCGCCATTAAGAGTAAAGACGAATCCAGACTGAGATTTCGAGTCATCTCGATCCGTTTGGAAGCTAGCATCCGCGTAACCGATTGCGCATAACTTAGTATCTCCTCCATAAGTCAATACCCAATCCTTAGTCCTTCGTAAGTACTTAAGGATATTTTTAACAGCCATCCAGTGTGTTTCACCGGGATTGCCTTGGTACCGACTCGTCATACTCAATGCATATGCCATGTCTGGACGTGTGCATATCATGGCATACATGATCGGCCCTATGGCTGATGCATAAGGAACACGACTCATGCGCTCGACCTCTTCCGATGTCTTGCGTGCCTGAGTTTTACTCAAATGCATCCCAGAAGTCATTGGAAGGTATCCCTTCTTGGAGTTGGTCATGCTGAACCTTTCAAGAATCTTATTTATATAAGACTCTTGACTGAGTGATAACATCCGTCGTGATCTATCTCTATAGATACGGATCCCCAATATGCATTGTGCCTCACCCAGATCTTTCATCTGAAAATGGTTCTTTAACCATACTTTTACCGAAGATAAGAGAGGAATGTCATTCCCAATCAAGAGTATGTCATCGACATACAATATCAAGAAGACAATCTTACTCCCACTCGACTTGACATACAAGCATTGTTCCTCGACCGATCGAGTGAAACTATTCTCTTTTATCACCTGGTCGAAACGATGATTCCAACTCCGAGAAGCTTGCTTAAGTCCATAAATGGAACGCTTAAGCCTGCACACTTTCTTAGGATTTTTAGGATCAATGAAACCTTCGG
>JAIUZE010013593.1:0-13469 GCA_022085475.1 Heliosperma pusillum
TTAGCGATTGCCGCTTTTCATGACAATGAAATTTGGCAGATGGACGTGAAAACCGCCTTCTTAAACGGTTATTTGGAGGAGGAGTTGTACATGGTACAACCCTAAGGTTTCATTGATCCTAAAAATCCTAAGAAGGTATGCAAGCTTAAGCGTTCCATCTATGGACTTAAGCAGGCTTCTCGGAGTTGGAATCATCGTTTCGACCAGGTGATAAAAGAGAATGAATTTACTCGATCGGTCGAGGAACCATGCTTATATATCAAGTCGAGTGGGAGCAAGATTGTCTTCCTAATACTGTATGTTGACGACATACTCTTGATTGGGAATGACATACCTCTCTTAACTTCGGTAAAAGTTTGGTTAAAGAACCATTTCCAGATGAAAGATCTGGGCGAGGCAAAAAGTATTTTGGGGATCGGTATCTACAGAGATAGATCACGACGGATGTTATCCCTCAGTCAGGAGTCTTATATATATAAGATTCTTGAGAGGTTCAGCATGACCAACTCCAAGAAGGGGAACCTTCCAATGGTCTCTGGGATGCATTTGAGTAAAGCTCAGGCACCAAAGACATCGGAAGAGGTCGAGCGCATGAGTCGGGTTCCTTATGCATTAGCTGTAGGATCGATCATGTATGCCATGATATGCACACGTCCAGACGTGGCATATGCATTGAGTATGACGAGTCGGTACCAAGGCAATCCAGGTGAAACACACTGGATGGCTGTTAAGAATATCCTTAAGTACCTACGGAGGACTAAGGATTGGGTATTGACTTATGGAGGTGACACTGAGCTATGCGCAATCGGTTACGCAGATGCTAGCTTCAAAACGGATCGAGATGACTCGAAATCTCAGTCTGGATTTGTTTTTACTCTTAATGGCGCTGCGGTCAGCTGGAAAAGCTACAAACAAAGTGTTATAGCAGATTCTACGACTGAGTCCGAGTACTATGCTGCTTCAGAGGCTGCGAAGGAAGCTATATGGATGCGTCAATTCTTACAGGGACTAACTGTAGTTCCTAGTTCGGATGACCCGATCACCATCTATTGTGATAATAGTGGTGCCATCTTCCAGGCTAAGGAGCATAAGTCCAGCAACAAGTCTAGGCATGTACAACGGAAGGCTCACATAATCCGAGATTACGTGGAGCAAAGGGAAATAGTGATAGACAAGATTGCTACGGATGATAACGTCGCAGATCCTCTCACTAAACCATTGAGATATGATAAGCATGAAGGGCACGTTATTTCCATGGGAATCAAACGTGTTCCTGAGTTGTATTAGTTGTTTTATATGGCTTAGACACCTGTATCTTTTTCATAAAACTATCTATGAAATCATCGTATTGTTTTATATTTTGTTTTTCATGTGGGTTGTACTGACAACATTGAACACCACAAAGTGAACTGAATTACATTATATTTTGTTTTGGTCCGTAATCGCCTACATGAGCTGATAACTCTGGCAATTATTCTGTGAAGTCGATTGATGGTGGGTTCAACGAGCCATAAGTCAAACAGTTGACTGATCGATCACATATGCGAGTTATAATGAGACCTCGCAGGACAATTTTGTGACAACGTTATGGAGTCCTAATTTTTCAGAACATCAATCCAGGTCGTGGATAGACTCCTATTTCCTAAGTCGATTCTTTTGACGAATCGCTTTCTCTTGAGATTAAGGCAGTTTTGGGTGACTTTGGTTTCTTTCTCATGGTCGACCGTAACAGGAGGCTAAGTAGATTTTCACTGGGTCATTTCATATTGTGCTTGTATCTGCAAGATTCGAGTTGAAGAAAATATCCAACCTTTATCAGGTTATGTTATTTCTCAGGGTCACTCGAGGAGCTGTAACTGAAATGCATGGCCATGCTCGAATAAAGATTCGTTTATCAGTTAAGTTACTCTCTAGTCGGGGAAACCACTCTTGATACTGATCACTTGTAAACTACGACCTTTGTGAATACGGCTTTGCAAATTGGTTTACATTGAGTGGGAGAAATTTATTATGGATATGAGAATCGGTTATCGCACATACACTTGTATGGACAAGTGGGAGATTGTTGGAGCTAGTGTCCTCCACAGTTAGTGCATTAACATAAATAAATCTTTATAGGTTCATAGGGTATACTTTGTATTATAATCAGTTGATTAACGTTTATCAATAACGGTTGGCTTGCTAGATAAGTTTGACGTTATTGTCATACAGATGGCGGTGATCAACTGGTCCCTAAAAGTCACACCTAAAGGATGTGTTTGAGAGATGTGATTATTTGAGAAAATAATCATATTGATGCCCTATTAAATGACTAAAAGGTTAGTCGATGATTTGACTAAAAGGTTAGTCAATGTGATGATGACAGATTATTTAATAACGATTAAATAAAGTTAGCTGAGACGAATTAACTGTAATTCGTAAATTGAATATAAAATGTTATATTTAATTGTTGTATATAATGTAAGCTAATTAAACATAAACCGTTATAATTAATTGGAAAATTATAAATATAGGGATATTTATAACTAATGATGTATTATAATGATGTTGGTCCATGACAAATGATGATTATAATATATTACATTATATTGTAAGCTAAAATGACCAAAAACAAAAGTGTCCAGATACACTCTGTTTTTCAGTCAATGGGTGGTTATTTTTGAGGAGAAAAAAATCTCCCCAAAACCCTAAGTAGTGCCGTGAGAAACAAAAAGGGAAGAGGAAAAATTCAGATTTTGGAACCTAACCCTAATTCATTCTCTCTTGTGCCTCCATCTCTGCACATCACAAAATTAAAAAGTTAACAGTAATTTTTCACAAAAAACATTCTAGCAAATTCAAGGGCATTTCTCATTCTATCTTGGGTGCTACGATTAGGAGATATCATCATTTTGATGTTGTTCTTAGGCCATTAAAGCAAGGACTAAAGGTTATTTCTAATCTCTCGCTTATTATGCATTTTCGTTTATGACTATTAATCATATAATCATAATTTCATTATAATCCTGAATGATTTAAAGGGAAGTATACGAATATTTTTCCACAGAAACTACTACTGAACAAGCAATGAGGAAACTTTTTCCGGACCATTTGCTCAATTTTGTGGCTCTTGAAACATTTTCTCCCACTCTGTCTTATCAAGAAATAATCGTGTTTTTATTGAAAGACAGCATCACGAGTCACAAACGCTTTGTTCTCGTGGTCAATGTAGGATTATTGAGCACTTGTTTCATTCGGATAACTTATAAATTAGGTACGCTACCTATCCATATCGTATATGAAATAAAATCCGACTGTTATAAATGTGCTTTGATATGGTGGGAAAAGAAATAGCAGACAAAAATATTAAGATCCCAAGGTTAGTCAAATGACTCAGTTTGACTTGACAAAGACAAAACCATATCGTATGAGGTTCTGTTTCTCTATTTAACAATGCCTTATCTAGACCTGGCAAACGGGTCAACTGGGTCGGGTTCGGGTCGGGCCAGTTCTGGTCTCTCATTGATTTCGGGTTAATTCGGATCGGGTCGGGTCATTTCGGGTTTTGGGTTTGTTTCGGGTTTGTTGTCGGGTCCGTTTCGGGTCAACAGGGTCGGGTTATTTCGGGTCGGGTCATTTTCGGGTAAAGAATAAGAGACAAAAAGACCATTTTAAGTCTTTTCGGTTCAATTAAAGTAATGTTTTGTCGGGTCATTTTCGGGTTGAGTGGTTTTAGATCGGGTTATTTTCGGGTCGGGTCAGTTACGGGTCAAGAAAGATCGGGTCGTGTTCGGGTCGGGTCGGGTCCAATTGGGTTTCGGGTCACATTCGGGTGTAGTGGTTCGGGTCAATTTCGGGTCACGGGTCGGGTCATTCGGGCCGGATCAATCGGGTCGGGTTGCTTTTGCCAGGTCTAGCCTTATCTCATAATGTGTGTTAAAGAAGTTAACTCGTGAAACTATTTCACAATACTTTTGGTGAATATCAAAGTCAATACTTAGATATTATAGTTACGATTTGGTCGTAAGTCCTTGATCTAATACTCGTGGTGGTTAGCTACTTCACATTGAAGCTCTTTGAACTTTTCAAAGATTTCTCTAAGCACCTCATTAAGTAGAATCAAGTATAACATCTACTTAAATCATCGGTAAATAAAGTGAAATAGCCATTACCATCTCTGGTTGTGTTTGTTATTGGACCACGCATATTTTATGTAATGAGGCCAATAACTCACTAGTTCGATTTCCTTTTCAACAAAAAAAGGGCACGAATCATCTTGCCTTGAATACAAGATTCGCACGCACCATAAGATTCAAAATCATATGGTTTAGGGATAGTTGTCAATACTAGCCTCTTAATGTGCTACACAATCCAGAATTAAGATTAGATTAGGGTCACCAATTTTGAGCCTTTACAATCTATATGACAAGTAATTACTAGTTTAGGTCAATAATATAATTACCTTTGATTGGTATGGGATAACCATTGACCAAGTATAGGCATAAAAAGATACAACGCTTGTTCTATTCACAAAAGTGAAACACTTGTGTCGTACACTAAAGTGGATACTATATTCTTTATTTAGAGGTCATGTACATAACAACGTTTATTAAAGTACACCTCTAAATCCAAAACTAGATGATCACATTATAACTTTTATATGTCTCTATAGAAATAAAACTACAATAGTTATATTTCCCTTGTACATCGACATTTAATCATGGTTAGTCGTCGTACGATTTATTATATGCATTGAATACATTGATGAAAACCATAATAGGTATCTAATACCCAAAAATTGTATTTAGCAAAATAAATGTCGATCATATAGATATTATCGGTGAAAATAGTACACCCAATTTCTAACTCTTTAGAAAACTTGGGGCAGATACTTTTCTTGTGTCCTACACTGTAAAATAGAATCGTCAAAAGTTGGGTTCGACACCTTGCTTGGGTTTTGACTTTACTATTAAAAATAGTTTTGCCTTTTTCCCTTGCCTTGTGCCAAACTCGTGCCAACCTACTCTTGAACCTCGTCTTAGCAATTAAGAATATAAACATCATTCTTAGTGCTCCCACTCACTTTCATGAATATCTACTTAGACAAGTATATTAGTATTATTGTGAAGACTATTCTACATTTCATTCATGGTTTTACCTTAAAAAGGATAAATCTTTCATGAAGTGCTATGGTATTTGGTTATTCACGATTTTAAATAAATCGATTAACCTAGTCGTCCCAACTGATTTGGCCTCTTTTAAGGTAAGCCTCGATAAGGAGCATAATGACGACATACCAAAATACAAATATTTTCTTTGGAGCAGAAATTGATTGTACCATTGTTATAAAAAGACGTCACTAAAAATCAAAACGTTTTTGACTAAGTATGCCTTATTCATTTACTCTTCATAAGAGACATTTGCAATGGTGAATATGAGGATTAAAAGATAAAATTCATTTTGTCTTTAGCTACGGTGGTTTAAACGGAGATCGCAATCAAAATGCTACCGTATAAAATAATGGAAACCCTTTCCACGATTGAACGGATTTACATGTTCATAGAAGGATAAAATATTTGTCATTTGCGCGTATAAAATAAATCTCAACGAAAAATAAACATTCATTGTTTATATATAAGTTACTAGTAAAACAATTTTAAACAAGTCACTCATATAATGACCCCTCACGAAATTATATAAGTGATTCCAAGACCCATCTTTAGACAAAAATAGTCATCGTATGCTACATTTATCTAAAAATGGTAAGTCAATATTTGACTAATTCTACACTTAGAACTCTTGGTTGACGGATTTCAACTAAATCCATCTCCTAGTCCCAAGATAACGCTTATCTCGTTGAGTCCAATCCAATTTTGGCTTGTGATCGCATCACCCTACTTACCCAAGGTAAAAAGGGACCCACAAGCGTGGTAGCCCTAATGAACACGGGGTTCATATGTGCTTCAATTGGTAAGGCTAAATCTCAATTTTTTTTAAGTTATGTGAGAGGTCTTGTCAATTTAGTTATTAATTCCCTATAAGCGAAATAAGTCGGTGAATTTTGAATAACTTTGAATTGACAATCACGAAATAAAGATGCATGTTGGCGATTTTTGGCATGAGTGGAAAAAATATAAAGCAAGCAAATAATAAATCCTAGTATGGCCACCTAGCTAATCTAATTAACTAGTAGAATACAAAATCGGAAACCAACTCCTTGGCCCCTTGCCTCTTCACGGTATATGCTCCAAAAAGGTACCGACTTTTGGAACACCGACTTCGGGAATCTCCGTCTTCATAATAATTAATTACAAAAGATACAAATAAAATTCCTATTATACATTTGATCTAAAAATGAAATTAAATTATTACAAACGGCGATACGAGATCGCAAATAAAATTACAACCGAATCGGTATTCCCTTACATTACGGGTAATACCGATTAGAATAATCTAGGCCATACTAGGTACAACTTGCATTAAAAATTAAATAAATGACATTCATTCATTCAACAATAACAACATAACTAAAAATGTTGTAAAAATCATGCCAAAATCGCCCTTAATACTTATCATGTTCATTCTAGCTCGGTTTTATGGATTTTATCGATTTTTAACCATTAAAAATCAATAATCAACACTTAAATCGTATTTAAGCTCAAACTAATTATCTAAACTGATTTAGAACTCAAAATTAGTCCCCACTAACTTTGTTTGTATTTAATTAGTTCGAATTGATAGTATTTGCTAAATATAGAGGTTTAATCATAACATTTATGAAATAAACCCAAAATAAAATATAAAACTCATAAAAATTTGAAACCTAAAATTTTGTACATTCTGGAACATTTCCAGGAACTCTAAAAACCAGAATAAATGTTATGAACAAATAACTTAATATTCAACGGATTTATCAAATAAAAAACATTAAATATAGTAAAATAGTGATACAAATTGTAAAATTTCACAAAGATGATATAAGTCAGATTATAAAATGTACCAAAAATTTTCAAGACCAGAAAACGACGTTTCATTTTTATGATCATAATAATCTCACTTTATTGACTTTTATCTCATAAAAATCAATAATCATGCAAAAGTTAATTAAAAGTCACGAAATTTTACATACAGTATGTACAACATGCATGTGAGATCATATCAAAATTTCATGGCCAGAATCAATATGCAACTATTTTTAGTTAACTTTTAACATAAAACATGCATATTAACATGATTTAAAGGCCATAAATCAAAATAAATAGCAAATCAATCCCTAAAATCACCAAATTTGACCACAACCATTTTGAGGTCAGTAGGTATGGATGCAAATCAAAAATTTCGTGCAAACCAAGTTTTAACACAAGTTTTCAATTTTACCCAAGTTATCGTATAACTCGATTTTAATGCTTAAAATCGACAAGCATGTAACAATTGAGCTCTGATACCACATGAAAGTCCTAGACCTCTAATTAGACTACTCTAATTAATTCATTAAATTACATTAACTTAATCATTTAGGATCTAGTTATCATGCATGCAAATATAAAAGCATAAATATAAAGATAAGAAGAAATTTCCTTACAATGAGAAATTTTTCGGTCAAAATGGGCACAATAAGAAACTCTTTTCTCATTGTTCTTGAGCATGAAATTAGTGGATGATCCTCCAAAAATAACCTCCAAAGTAGAAGGTCTCCTTCTTGTTGCACCCAAGAATCAACCCAAATAATCTCTACTATTATTGTACTAGATAATGAGAACAGATTTCACTTTTTACTAATATAAATAATATTACTACTCTAGTAATATAGATGAATATTAGTGTATTGAGAGTTAAAGAGATGAAAAATGAATTAAAAGCATGAGCATAAACAAGAACAACTCTTGTTCTTTTTCTTATGCAATCTCACGGCACAACAACATGCAAATGGGTATATATGTACCAATTTTAAATTACATGCAAATGCTTTATGTGTTGGTTTGTACAAAATAATTAAAGTAGTGTAGGCAATCTCACTATCATGTGAATAAGTGTGCTAATAAAATAAGAACAATCATCATTGCTCTACATGAGCACAATTTCGGCTCACATGTAGCTAAAATGGTCCATATTGATTTTTGATATATGTCCCACAAATACTTATAATCATATGTTTAATTATCTTGTATAATTAAGTATTAATTTGATCATTTAACAATTATATGACACAAATTAATAAACAATATGTACTTAACTTTTAAGTGATATTTTACCATTATATCAATATATAATGGGTCCCACAATGCCCAGTTAATTTATTTTACAACTCTTTGTAAATATAATTAACTAATTACCTCTACCTCAAAATATATGCATAACCTCAACTAATTTAATGAATTAACTATTAATCATTAAATTAAATCTTATTTAATCGTATTAAAGTAAGACGTAAAATGTATTCAGTCAGTTATCGTATAATTGACTAATAAACTTAAGTGGAATGAGTTGTAACATTTGCAAACTACGAGAAGTGCGTGGAAAACTATTCCACATATTTCATTTTCAGTGTCTAAATCGATTTTATTGATGCTACGATTTGTTATAAGCTCGTAAAATGGTGTTGTAGAGTTTAATAAGTTGTATAGACTTTCTTAAATACATGGCCGATAATGACATGTTTGAAAACTTCTCCTATCTCTTATGGTCGTATTACTCCTATGGTCAAACTATTTGTGCCCGACTTAGAAATGTGAGAAAGGTTGTATATATCAAATCCTCTGTATTACCAAATTTTTCATATCATACAAATTAGGTTTAAGTTTAAAATGGTCATTTTATACTATTTGCTTCACAATGATTATTATAGGATTTCTTATAGCCTTGCACAAATTTTCAATAAAATCGATCAAGTAATATACCAATTGTACATATAAGACACTATCATACCACTGATAGCCCTTATAAGCTGACAATGACCTTGGAGCCTCCATAAAAAAACGCGGTAAAACTTTGAAACAACATAAATACCATGTCACGGAGAATGATGAATCAATATTATTATATCACTAACTCTATGACACAAACTCATTCAGGCCCGTGCTATAACTATGGCAAGCGTACCAAAAGACTTCTTATTCAATGTTTTTTTTCCGCTCAAACTTATGAGAATGTGTGGACACCCCTGCGATCGTCTCGCGGGATCCGATATGGCAGGCATATCAACCTGTGGTATAATCTGAATCGAATTAAGGTTGAATAGGAGTCGCCACCAAATTTTATGGGAACTTGTAACTATGTAAATCCACTTTTCACCTTTCATCGAAAAGCACAAAGCAAATCAATTTCAATTGATTGAAGTCTAGGGATTTGTACCCTAAATCACTCGATTGAATGACTCTCATGACCCATTGGATTCGGACGTCCGAAAACTAATAGATTTTGAGTAAGGGGAAGAGGTACGTGTTGGGAAGCCCATTAATAAGACACCCAACCCCGCATGTTTTGATAACGGCCTCTACTAATCAAGCAATGGTTTTCAAAGAAATGCGTAGCTATGACTGTAATACTCCGTATTTCGTGGTACTCGGTCGAGTAAGGGTCACTCGACCGAGTGGAGTGTGTACTCGGCCAAGTGTAGTGCATTCGGCTGAGTGGGTTATTGTGCCAGTTAGGCAGCCTTCTGCCTGCGCGGCCAAGTGTAGTGTACTCGATCGAGTGTTTTGTGAACTCGACCGAGTACACCAGTCTGATGGGTTTTTACGAGTGGTTTTGTATTAAGGTGATTAAGGGTTGTAGAGTTCGTTGGGAGTGTGTACATTAATGTTCCATGTAGCCTACCGCGTTGGGAAACTCTACCTGTAAGCAATTCCGCAAGCAATATGCAATCACAATCAAAAGTGTTTCTCTACGAAGTCTCCTCCTAAACAATCAATAAATGATTCGATCAATAACTATCGAATCACCCTTTTTCCCCAATTCAATTAGTGCTCTACACAACTCAACATGATTATTAAACATAAAGACATTTTACTTATCAATAGTATCGATACACAAGACAAGAAGCAACCAATTCTAAGCCTTGAGATGATTAGAGATGACTACGAGGTTTTGAGAGAGTTATGAAAAGGTTTAGGGTTAATTATGATGTATTAATCTGACGGAATAAGTTTATACCTCTTAAATATGTTTAAATAAAACCATCCGATACCACCCGTAGACCGGTGCACTCGGTCGAGTGCAAACTAAACTCGACCGAGTGCCAACTAGGCAGAAGGCTGCCTAACTGACAGACCAACCTCACGCGGCCGAATGTACCATACTCGGCCGAGTACCCACACCACTCGGTTGAGTGACCCTTACTCGACCGAGTACAAGATGAAAGTCCTAGACCTCTAATTAGACTCCTCTAATTAGTTCATTAAATTACATTAACTTAATTATTTAGGATCTAGTTATCATGCATGCAAATATAAAAGCTTAAATATAAAGATAAGAAGAAATTTCCTTACAATGAAAATTTTTCGGTCAAAATGGGCACAATAAGAAACTCTTTTCTTATTGTTCTTGAGCATCAAATTAGTGGATGATCCTCCAAAAATAACCTCCAAAGTATAAGGTCTCCTTCTTGTTGCACCCAAGAATCAACCGAAATAATCTCTACTATTATTGTACTAGATAATGAGAAGAGATTTCACTTTTTACTAATATAAATAATATTGCTACTCTAGTTATATAAAGGAATATTAGTGTATTGAGAGTTAAAGAGATGAAACATGAATTAAAAGCATGAGCAAGAAACAAGAACAACTCTTGTTCTTTTTCTTATGCAATCTCACGGCACAACAACATGCAAATGGGTATATATGTACCAATTTTAAATTACATGCAAATGCTTTATGTGTTGGTTTGTAGAAAATGATTAAAGTAGTGTAGGCAATGTCACTATCATGTGAATAAGTATGCTAATAAAATAAGAACAATCATCATTGCTCTACATGAGCACAATTTCGGCTCACATGTAGCTAAAGTGGTCCATATTGATTTTTGATATTTGTCCCACAAATACTTATAATCATATGTTTAATTATCTTGTATAATTAAGTATTAATTTGATCATTTAACAATTATATGACACAAATTAATAAACAATATGTACTTAACTTTTAAGTGATATTTTACCATTATATCAATATATAATGGATCCCACAATGCCCAGTTAATTTATTTTACAAGTCCTTGTAAATATAATTAACTAATTACCTCTACCTCAAAATATATGCATAACCTCAACTAATTTAATGAATTAACTATTAATCATTAAATTAAATCTTATTTAATCGTATTAAAGTAAGACGTAAAATTTATTCAGTCAGTTATCGTATAATTGACTAATAAACTTAAGTGGAATAAGTTCCTAACTCAATTTTCAATAAATAACTCTCGTAACTAAGTGTAACAACCCGAAATATACCCTATTTTTCTAGGGAAAATATTTACTAACACTTTTCAGTAGACTTAAGTTTTTAAAATAGATTTTATTGTTTCGAGTCGTATTTTGAAATTCCGCGTTCGTATTTGGAATTTCTGAGAGATTTCATGAAAAGACCGTTTTTAGTCATCTTTGACTTTTCTTGACTTTTAAGTCGTCTTTGACTTTTTCTTGACTTTTTAAAAGTCGTCATTGACTTTTCTTGACTTTTAAGTCGTCATTTCCTTTTCTTGACTTTTAAGTCATCATTGACTTTTCTTGACTTTTTAGTCAACTTTGCCTTTCGTTGACTTTTCCCGACTCGCCTCGTAATTTTAAAGACCGAAATTATATTTGAAAAATAATAAATTTAATTTATTTTTATTAAGATTTATCGGAATTTATCGTAATTTAATATAACTATTTTGAATTTATTCTGAATTTAAAGAATAACTTTTACGGTTTTAACCGAACGTCATTTAACTATTCCCGGGTCAACTTAAGTTCCGAAACCCGACTTTGACATGAGTCACACGCGCCATGTCACTTTTTTTCCACTCATATTAGATCTTTTAATTAATATGATTAAACTAATAAAAATATCTAAGATATTTGTAACTTTATCGGTCTGTCAATTTAAACCCCGCAAATCGCTTAAAAACAGACCCGATTTCTCACCATTTCACACGTCTCCTTTGTCCTCTCTTTCACCTTGATATTTTCCTTTCTTTTCATTATAATAACATAATATCTTGATATTTAGTTCAATTAACTTAATCGCTAATTATATTTAATCGATTACCGTAATATAATTATTAAAGGCGAGTCAATTCCGTAACAACAATTTCGAAATCCGACTTCCTAATTCCTCTATATTTACACGGCCCTCACTCACCACATACTCACTAACAAATTTTCATTTTTCAACAAATCAAATTAAGATCTAAATATCACTTTATTCATCGTTCTTCATTTGTTCTTCGTGTCTTCAATTGTTCTTCATCGTTCTTGAGCCAAACCATTCAAAATCTTCGTTTCTTAATTAAATCCATCCTAATTTATATTTCTAGACTTTCCTCTTCGCTCCTCATCTTCACGTACGGTTTATTTTCAATTCCGTCAAAATCGTTTTCAACACTTTAATTATGGAAAATCTATTTTTACTTCTAATAATGTTTTACTTGTCATTTCTTATAGGGGAAGATTTTTAAGACGAGTTTGGTGACTCGTATATATTAGGGGAAGATTAGAAGACGGGTTTCTTAGTTTATACTTCTTATTTTGGTGCTAATTGATTTTTCTAGCTAAGGTAACGATTCCGAGTTACTCGACGGATATATGTTACATAGCTTTTATTTCTTTAGTTTTGGTTCATATTATTATGATTCATGGATTTTAGTTAGTAACATAGCCTTTAGCCTTTGTTTCTTTTGTTTTTGGTTCATCTTTTGTTTTTATTCATGTTATGATGATTTATGGATTTTTAGTTAGTAACATGATAAGTAGTGGTTTTTATCATGTTGTATGAATTTATAACAAGTTTAGTGTTCTTGACATATTTCTATGATTTGTCATAACCATGATTTTTTTGTATGATGGATGGTTAAATTGGTTGTTAAAAATGGATGTTGTTAATTAAAAACATGTTAGAATTAATTTGGAATTGGGGTTGTTGTTTTGGTGGTGGCCGGAAAAGGGTGGCTGGAAAACCGGACCCAAACCAGCCGGTTCAGGCCGGTTCAGGCCCGGTTCAGGCCCGGTCCAGACCGGTCTGGGTTGGTCAAGGGTGGGTCCGGGTTTTGGTTTTTGGGTTGTGTCGATGTTTGATTGTTTGGTTGTTGTTTTGACGGGTTTTAATTATGTTAAAGCATGCGGGAATTTTTAAGAAACGGTTTTTGGTAAAAGTTGGAAAAACAGCCAAAACAGGCCCAAACCAGCCGTGGGGCCCAGTCCAGGCCCGTATCATGTTGGCCCAAATCAGCCCGTGGGTCCCCTTGTGGGACTTGTGACGGTTTTTGAGTTATCGTCATTTTATCGCGTTTTG
>JAIUZE010013593.1:14911-28653 GCA_022085475.1 Heliosperma pusillum
ATGATTATTATTAGACACTCTTTTATTTCCGTATTTATACGGGAGATATGCCTCCCGTCTTGTATAATTCTTATGTATAATATTATTTCCGTTTTGTAATGACCCTTTTTATTTATGACACCCTTCGTTATGTATTTAAATTATTTTTTTCTTTCCGCAAATTTGAGGGTGTCACACTAAGCGTACATATCAAATATATGTAATGCCCTAATTAAACTGTATCATATACAAATAATTAGTATTCTATTTGGGTCTCATCCTATAAGTGTAACCTAAAGGGATCAGTTGATCATCGCCGTCATACGACTATAACGTCAAACTATAGTCAGCTGAGCGTTACCGATTTACGTTAATCAACTGACGTGGAGTATCAAAATATACTAATCATGCCACCTATATTCCAAATGAGTTTCATTATATAAATGCACTATTGTGGAGGACACTTACTCCAACACAAGCTAGTCAGAAATACAGAGTATTACAGTCTTCCCTCCTTAAGAGCGAACTTCGTCCTCGAAGTTCACAACCCATTAGCATACCCCAAACGCAACACAAGCCAATCACATAAGACAACAACATACACAAAAAAACTAAACTCCCACATCCCGACACAATGGTATACACCTACTACACCAACATTTACTTCAATTTACCAAAATACTAACCAAAATGCTAACTAAAACTTCAAAAACCAACGCGATAGTCTCTTTCCCCCTTAAAGTACAAGGTTACGGCCTCGTAACCAAACATACGTGCTAAAAAAGATGCGGATACCGCTACCTCATTGCATCTTCAGGTTTTCAAGTCGCTTTTTCCACGTTATGGTTATACCATAACACGTTCAATAGGGTCGTCTCTCCATTCCTTGTCTTGCGCACCTTTCGATCTAGGATCTCTTTTGGTACCTCAACACATGTAAGTGCCTCATCTAGCTCAATAAACTCAGCCTCTAGGACATGAGACGGGTCGCTCACATACTTTCGCAGTTGGGACACATGAAACACATTATGGACCCGATCTAGAGCAAGTGAAAAGGTTAGACGGTATGCCACATCTCCAATGCGATACAATTCAATATCTCATATATTTAAGGACCAATAAAATTCTAGCTCAACTTGCCCCTCTTGACAAACCTCATCACTCCACGCATAGGTGACACCTTCAAAAGAACTTTGTCACCCACTTGGAACTCAATGTTTGGACGATGTAGATCTGCATAACTCTTCTGGCGATCCTGCGCTGCTTTCATCTTCTGACTAATCACCTTTACTTGCTCAATCATGTCCTGAACCATCTGTGGTCCTAAAACCACGACCTCGACGCTATCATCCCAAAAAACTGGACTCCTACATCTTCTCCCATACAATGTCTCGAACATATCATCCCGATACTCGCATGATAACCGTTGTTGTATGAAAAATCTATCAGATCCAACTTATCCTCCCAACTCCCACCAAAAGATAATACACAAGTCCTCAAAATATCTTCCAAGGTCTTGATCGTTTTCTCTGTCTGGCCATCCGTCGCAGGATGAAAAGTTGTACTCATCTTCAATGTTGTCCCCATAAGCTTTTGCAGTTCCTTCGAAAAACGAGAAATGAACCTCGCATCACGATCAGACACAATGTCAGTTGGCACCCCATGCAGCTTCACCCCATGCTTTCTATAAGCTAAAGGTAACCCAATCTTGGTCCAAGTCTCCTTTATAGGAATAAAATGAGTTGATTTGGTTAAACGATCCACGATCACCCAAATCATATTATTCCCTTTCTGCGATCTCGGAAGTCCCACCACAAAATTCATGGATATAGACTCCCACTTCCACTCCGGAACCTTAAGAGACTGAATCTTACCTTGCGGTCTTCGCTGCTCCCCTTTAACTCGCTGACATGTCAAACACTTCGCCACAAAATTAACCACATCCTTCTTCATCCCTGCCCACCAAAATGTCTTCTTTAAATATTTATATAACTTATCCCCACCCGAATGAACCGAATAGGGAGTACAATGAGACTCAATCAAAATCACCTTCCTGAAATCAAGATCAAATGGCACACACCATCGACCCTCAAATCTGACACTTCCATTTGCATGAACCGAAAACCTAGGAGTAGTACCCTCCTCTACCCCTTTCTTCCACAACTGAATCTTAGGATCCTCCAATTGTTTGCTCCGAATGTCATCATACAATCCCGGCTCGATCATCAAATCACTAGTAGCTTCCCCTATTCGAATCACATGAATCCCCATCTTCGCTAACTCGTCCCTCAATCGTATCAAGAACAACGCAATGCATAAGGAATGCACACTCTTCCGGCTCAAAGCATCCGCAACGACATTAGTTTTAACCTCGTAATAGAAGATCTCCATGTCGTAGTCGTCGATCAACTCCATCCACCGCCGCTACCGCATGTTCAACTCTTTCTGGGTGTTGATATACTTCAAACTTTTGTGATATGAAAACACCTGAAAAGTAGCTCCATACAGATAATGTCTCCAAATATTCAAAGCAATCACCACGGCAACCAATTCCAAGTCATGAGTAGGGTAACTCTCTTTATAATTCTTCAACTGCCTCGAAGCCTAAGCTATTTCCCTCACATTCTGCATTAAAACACATCCTAATCCATACTTCGACGCATCAGTATACACCTCAAAATTATCACTCCTATTAGGCAATGCTAAGACAGGAGCTGTGGTCAAACGCTTCTTTAGTGTTTGGAACGCCGTCACAGGTCTCATCCCAGCGAAACTTGTTCTCCTTCCCCATCAATGCCGTCATAGGTCTAGCAATCTTTGAAAAGTCCTTAACAAACCTCATGTAATATCCAGCTAAACCCAAGAAGCTTCTCACCTCAGCTACATTCTTTGGTGCCTCCCAGTTAGACACCACCTCTATCTTGCTCGGATCAACCATGCATCACCCCTTCCTTTGAAATAATATGACCCACGAAAGCCAACTTCTTTAGCCAAAATTCGCACTTTGACAACTTAGCATAGAGCTGGTTGTTCCTTAGAATTTGGAAAGCAACCCTCAAGTGCTCTGCATGCTCCTCCGTAGTCTTAGAATAGACCAGGATATCATCAATAAACACCACCACAAACGTATCCATGAACGGACTGAATCCGGTTCATTAGATTCGGTTGTTGTGAAAAGTAAGAATTCGATTATGCTCAAACAAGTCTATTACAACCTAACAACTTTCATAACATATAATTCATTAGGCAAAAGCCTTATTCACATAATTCAATGCTATTTAGCTACACCTTAACATTTGTATCAACCACTTGACTAAACTTAGCATGAACCTAATATTTACTTCTCGTTTGATTGTGGCACGACTACTTTGCATCCATATGAGATAGAAACATGTCATAAAGCCATAGATTAGTTTACCCTTCCTCTTACTATGCCACAACTGACACCAAATCTAGTTCAATACATCCGAACCATGAATATTTATCCTACACAGTTTAGCCATTCCAGAAAGGGATGTTCCTGCTGTAAATATGATGCTGGACACACATGTTCATGACTTTCAGAGTCTCTGCCGAACAGGATACAACACGCATTAGGGCATATCCCTAAATAGAACATCTTTTCTTTAACCTGCAGGGCACCCCTGACTATGAACCAACCAAAAAATCTATGTTTAGGCACAACTCAATCATTCATGATACATTTACGACACTGCACAAGTAAATTTTTTATCCTTAATCACTTTTGACGATATAACCTCTAGGATCCAGACTCCACTGATTATTAATATAGCTTTGACCGAGCTTATCTCTCACCCTACAAACATTCTTACAACCCCAACTTACATCACCTTTGAGATTGTAATAAATTTGATTTACCCACAGCTTACCCGGATTATAAGATCCACCAAACAAGTTTTCCTATAGCAGCATTGTTCCAAGCATAGGTATCCCTTATGCCTAAGCCTCCTTCTTTCTTTGGTGAGATAATAATTATGGTTACCCTTAACCTTTTAAGTATTTAGAATTTAATGTAAAAGAGGTTATAGCCCTAATAGTTTAGCTTGTTTAGAATAAACTTTAGGTAAAAATACACTTTAGTTGTTCAAATTGTTTTTTTAGAGTGATTATTGCTTAGTAGCCTTGAGACCACATTAACAACAACATTGTATTGCAGAACGGCGGTTATAATAATACTATCTTGTAATTGATCCATAGAGTTTAATGCACACTAGTGCTTCTAAGTTAGCGGCAGTTTATAAACTATCTAACCAGTTTTAATATAATTGACGATGAAGATTTGAGCTTTATAATAAACTTTTTTAGCTTTATTTGTTGAAAAACTAGATTTCATGCCCGTGCGATGCACGGGTCTACATTAATGTCATTTTCATAAATTTTCTATAACAATGAACTTATAAAGATAAAATTTTTAAGAATTATTAAGACTATAATAAATATAATTTTTAAGAAAATAATATTGATATATTGATTCAAATTCTATTTTAAACATATTTTACCAACTTTGTCAAGACTTATGTTATGTTTGATCTATATTATGTCCCGAAAAATATTAACATAACCCTCTCATTCACATAATTTAATAGGCTTACATATGCTTTTATTGATACATTTAAAACAAAAAAAATGATCCAAATAACCTAAGAATTAAGCTCTCTAAGACAATACTTAAGAGACTCAAAAGATTTTGGTTTGATACATAAGTTCCTAATATGACTCATATTTGTAATCATGAAATCACTACGTTAGGGTAATTGTCTGATATGGGACAATTCTACTATTTATAGATAGTATATTCATTACACCTATATTATTTTTCCATATGAGATAAATAACATGCTAAGAATTACACCAAGTATGATATCCTTTTTTTTTTTTTACCACGGATCTATTTATATATTTTTCATAATTAATACATAATTTTAAGAGCTCTCTAAAACAATATTTGAGAGACTTAAATGATCTTAGGTTGATATCTAAGTTTCAAGGACGATTTCTATTTATAATCACATGATCAGCCCAGTTTATGATATTTTTCCAATGTGGGACAATTCTTTTATTTATATGTAATTTATTCACCACACCTACATTATTTTTCAATGTGTGACAAATAACATATTAAGTAATACACCATTAAGATGAAGATAATAATACAAACTTTTAAAAGCCCTGTAAGACAATACTTAAGATATTCAAAAGACTTTTAGTTGATATCTAAGTTCAAAGGATGACTCATTTTTATAATATTTTTTATGTGAAATGAAATGTAAAATTTTTTATAGAAAAATTATAAACACCACTTGAATATAATATAGGGAATGTATATTTAAATAATTAAAAGATTTTTCACTTTATTAATTTTAATGATGTAAGTTTAACTAATGTGGAGATAATAATACATGATGTGGGACAATTGTATTATTTAATATCATACTAACTTACTAAGTGACACACCATATTTTTTATAAAATAATTAATGTTTTATTGATATTATTTATAATATTTTCCTAAATTAATTTTTGATGAAGATTTTGATATACGTACGATTATATTCTTAAGGACTCTGATAGACAATACGCAAAAGACTCATATTTTTAATCATAAAATCACCTTACTTTGTGTAATTTTTCGATATGAGACCATTCTACTATTTATAGGTATTATATTCACCATACCTAAATTATTTTTTCAGTGTGAGACAAATAACATACTAAGAATTACACCAAGTATGTGCAAATAATATTAGAATATATACTCTAATGGTAGCAGCAAAACCCATGTTATTATTGGTTTGATGAAATCGTAATATTACTTTGTTGCACCGACTTATTGTCGCATGATAAACTTATATGAGTTATTTGTTTAGAATGATCTTACCTGGTTTCATAATTTTGGTACATTTTGTTAATCATATTGATGTTTCATTCAAACTGGTCAATCATATTAATATTGGTACATTTTGTAAAAAATCATATTGATGTTTCATTCAAACTGGTCAATCATATTAATATTGGTATATTTTTTATGCATGATTTTGGTTGTATTATTAGCATAATTCAACTGGGTTGTACTTTGTTCAATTGTTATGAACTTATGAATAATGATCTTAATGGTGTAGCAATTTGGGGATTAAAAGAGAATTGTAATTGTTTTATTGGTGTAGTGTGATCCATCAATATACAGTGAAATGTCAGAAAAAAATGCCCACCAAGAAAAAATGTTTATGGAGTATGGAGTTGTCAGTAGTGGCTACAATATATGTGGGAATGGATAATCTTATCTTCGGAAGATGTCAAATGAAACCATTTATAGCTGCATGAGTAGTAGATGTTTGCTCGAAATTAATCAAGCCTTTTACATGCTCATAAGTTTCAAAAATGACTTCTATTTATAATTATAGGGTCACCCTAACTTATGCTAATTATTCGATGTCGGACTATTTTTCTTTTTATATATAGTATATTCACCACGCTTACATTATTTTCCATTATGGGTCAAATAACATACTATACCAATATAAGTAGTACATCATCGATAGTTTCTTAAATTAAATTTTAATACAAACTCATAAGAGCTATCTAAGAGAATACTTAAGAGACTCAAAAAAATATAAAATTTATACTCCAATGAAAGCATTTTTCGCTAAAAATCCAAATATGTAAGTGTCGAAATGTTTTAATTATTTCAATATACATTTCATATATTATATTTAAGTGATGTTTATAATTTTTATATAAAAACTTTTACCCGGTCTTTTAGATAATATTTATGATATTTTTCTAAAATGTTTAATGATGATGTAAATTTTAATATTTTGGAGATAATGATATAAACTTTTAAGAGGTCTGTAAGACAATACTTAAGAGACTCAAAAGATTTTGGGTTGATACCTATCTAAGTTCCAAACATGACTGCTATTTATAATCATATAATCATCATAGCTTATGATATTTTTTCAATGTGGGACAATTCTATTACTTATATGTGCTATATTCACCACATCTCTAATATTTTTCAATATCGGACAAATAACATACTAAATAATTATTTCTTAACCTTTACTAAACTATTATATTAATATTAGAATAATAAAAATTATTATAAACGTCATTTATTTAATTTTCGCATGCGTATACTCTAATTGTATTATATTATAAAAAAAAATTGGTAGCAAATAATACAAAATTTATACTCCAATGAAAGCATTTTTCGCCACGAATCCAAATATGTAAGTTTTGAAATGTTTTGCATTATAATTTTTTGCTAGATTGATAATCAAACATTTTCTTACGTAAATAATAGCTGTAATATTAAAAATATTGCATAATATCTTTTCTTAATCTTGTAAGATCTTATAATATATTTTTCCAAAAACTGAAAAATATGATGTGAACCAATAGAATTGCTCGAAAATAGTCTGTTTTATATATATAATATTTATTGATTATGAGTTTTACCGTAAAATTTATAAGTCATCCACTTCACATTAAGAAAAAATTAAATTTAAACAGTCTCAGAAAAAAACACATAAGCTCGATTAGATTTAGGTTGGTTGTAGAATATATTATACCACTAGAGATCTAATATTTAAATGGATCATTATTATAAATATTGACTTTTAACAAAAATGAGGTTATAAGGGCCAATTAATATTATATTGTTATGAAAAGATTTAATTTATCATCAACAATAGGTAAAAAATGGATAGCCCTATGTCCACGAGCCTTTTGTATCGCTCCACTTGATTGTTGTGTGTTGGACGATAACGCCCTTTAGTTTGGTTACCTTACTTTTAAATCTGTAAAGAGTATTATTGGGATGTATCCCATAAATCCAATGGCCCATTACAAAAGGCCCGTGGAAATATGAGGACCCTAAAAAATACTCATTTGTATAATCAATATAATGTGACTTTATGAGTAATAACACATAAATGTAAAAAGTAATGGTTAGAGTTATATAAATAGAAGATTGCATGAGGTCAAAAATAATACTTACTCAATTTAAGATGGAATTAAGTTGAGATTAAAGAATGTATTAACTAAACCACAGTTTCATTTGACCATTTAAGTGTTTTAATTTTTCATTTATGAGTATATGTGGAATTTAGCTTGTGTCGAATTTTCAATCAATTAAATATTTTTACTTAATTAATCTCCTAGGAGATTATATAAATAAACCCATCTATATATTAGTTAAATTCTTACTATCAATTCATTCTTACACATCTTCTAAGCTGTAAAGGTGATAAGCTTAATTCCTTATTGTTTTATTATACTTTGATAATCACATTAAATCCCTTGACTTAGTATAAAAACCATATAAAAACCTTGATTAGATACCAATTAAAGTATTTATTCAAACATATACAACGTCAATTCCAAAATTGAAGCTCGTCTAAATAATGATTACCAATATATTAAACCTAATTCTCTTCTTTTTAGTACTCAACTCTAGTAGAGCACCTAAGGTGATCGCTATTACTCGTAAACTCTTAAACTCGACATTGTCCTCGACAAATAAAATTGATGTCGTCAATGATTTTGGTGCGATTAGTAATGGCAGAATAGATACGACTCAAAAATTTCTTAATGCATGGGATGCTGCATGCGCCTCATCGATCACTACACAAATTAACGTACCAAATGGTAAATATTTGCTTAAGTTTATAACTTTTGAGGGACCATGTAACTCAAGTATTATATTTACAATTAATGGCACATTTATAGCCCATGGTAATTCTAGTGAAAGTTGGATTACTTTTCACAATGTTGATGGCCTTCAAATTAAGGGGGGTGTCCTTGATGCTAAGGGCCAAGAAGTATGGGAATGTAAGCACGCATGGAACCATCGATGTCCCGAAGGCGCTACGGTAAAATGATTTTCAAAAGTCTCGAAATTACGATTTTTCTAATGTGAGCTCACTGAACACATGTCAATGATCTAGAAGTATATGGATATATTGGAAAAGAGTCTCTCATGAGAAAGATTATTTCCGAGTATGCAATATGCTTTTTTACTATTAACATGTGCCCATTGAGCATAAGTTAGATAAACTACAATCTTATCCATCTTCTCTTTTGTATCCTAATTGCCATTTTATTGTACTTGGATCAATTGTTGGTTTATTAACTATAATTTTGGTTTTCATTTTACAGTCCTTGGTTTTTGATAACTCAAAAAATATAACAGTTGATGGTTTAACTTCAATAAACAGCCAAAAGTTTCACATGCTCATCAAAGCATGCCAAAATATAAATATGACTGGTGTGAAAATCAACGCCGCTGGAGATAGTCCCAACACCGATGGTATTCATCTAAAAAACTCACACAACGTTACAATAACACAAACCTCAATTATGACGGGTGACGATTGCATCTCAATTGGCCCTAATAACAAAAATGTATGGATTGAACACATATTTTGTGGACCAGGTCATGGAATTAGGTAACGACCCTTCAATTTATTATCCTCATTTAATTTTTAAAATGTTTTGAAATAATAATTGATAATTTAAAGATTTTTTTAATTTGTTTTGAATAGCATTGGGAGCCTTGGGCGCAAGTCCGACGAAAATGTAGTTGTACAAAATGTTACGGTGAAATCAACAAATTTTATAGGTACACAAAATGGAGTTAGAATAAAGACCTTTGCAACGCCAATAAAGGGATTTGTTAAAGATATCTACTTCATTGGAGCAAATATGACCAACGTTAAAAACCCTATTATAATTAATCAAAATTATTGTCCTGACGGTGATTGTCCTAGTGGTAAGGTAAATTTACTATTACCTCTATTTCAGTAAATAGTTTATATTTAAGTTATTTTCCTTTCATAAAATAAAATATATCTAAATTAATATCTGAGACGGGAGAATAGTATTTAATTGATCAAAATTATTGTCTAATGGCGGACAGTTGTTGCCAAAGTGGTCATGTAAATTTAGTAAATACTTTAATTTAGTTTAATTTTTATGAAATGCGATACTTGTCAACTTTTAAAGCAGTATATTTATGATTAAGCTATACCATTTTGTTTTACCTAGAATCAAATAATTTAAATATATCCTTTATTGTTTTATAATACTAAATGTTTGAAGTAAAAACTTATGTATGAGTGTTTTTTTATTAGGCTACTAAGTAAATATTTTTAATCTTATTGTATGCTATTTATGAAAAATAAATTTAAAGTCAAATTAATTTGAGACTTTTGGCACAAATTATAGTGGAATTTTTTATACTGATGAGCTTTGTACTCACACAAATACACCATAAGCTTACGATGTAACTAAGTCAGCTAAAATTTATTCAAATAATTTATTTGAGACTAATCTCAAAAGTGACGTTTAAGTCACACTTTGATTATGTTGTCTAAATAATAATTACTTATTGTAACAGGGATCAAACATAGAGATAAGCAATGTGCAATACAAGGGTATACATGGAACATCAACTACTAAGGCAATTGTGACTTTTAATTGTAGTCCTAAGAAGCCATGCAATGGTTTAACATTAGAAGACATAAAGCTCACTTACAAGGCTAATAAACCTAGATGTGTATTAAAAAATGCTAATTTTAAGGTTATTGGATCTATACAACCTTCTAATTGTCTTAAGTAATTAGCTAATCAATAGGGTTACCATTAGCATTTTATTAAGTGTTCGGAATTTTGGGTGAAAGAGGTTATACCCTCTATAGTTTGGCTAGTTAAGGCATTGCTAATTAGTTCAATTACGAAAAATTCTCCAACCCTTCAAGTTTGACACTTTAACCGAAATACCCAAATTTTTTATCCGAAAAACTTTGGGTGCCCATAACTCGGGTTTACAAACTCGAAAAATGACGATTTTTTTTCAAATCGATCATCTTTCCGAGAGCTACGGTTTAAAAAAAAAATAGCCGTATTTGGATTCAGTGGCTAGGAGGTTTTGTATGTCAAAGTTTTTTTTACCGAACAAACTTTGAGTGGCCATATCTCTTGGTTATGAGTTCAGAACTCGCCAATTTTTTTTTTTCAAATCGTAGTTCTCTTAAACCCGAGGTATGGCCACTCAAAGTTTTTCGGGTAAAACAATTGGGCATTTCGGACAAAATGTCAAACTTGGAGGGTACCATGGGAATTTTCCGTAGTTAATTCAATTTTGGTTTAAATGCCGGTTTTTTAAAAGCGAGTTGAAATAAATTGGTTGATCGAATTTGTTTTTAGAGTGGTTACTGTTAAGTAGCCTTGAGAGCACATGAAAAACATTGTAGATTCTCCGAGACCTCCGCTTTCCCAAGGTTATCTTCGATTTTTGCAAGCATGTGATTCAGGGTAGTTTTCAATCTGGTAGATAATATAACATTGCATGGTATGACTCTTCACCCGCTTTTAAATTCTTTAAAGAAGCTATCTTTGCTTAAAAGTGGGAAAACCTTCTTGAATATTATGTTAGAGTCTACATTGCCGAGGTGGTGCACTTTTATACCCACTACTACAAATCCCTTACTTTTTCGACGCTTTTTAAAGCTATTCTTGACGCTTAAAAGCGTCGAGATTTTATGTCTCGACACTTTAAAAAGCGTGGTTTTTTGGGGCGTCAGGAATTTTTGACACTTTATAGCGTCAACCTTTTCGACGCTTTTTTCCGTCAATTCTATCTTTATGATGGACACTTTTTTGCGTCAAAGTTTCTCGTCACTTTTATGCATCAAGAATTGCCGACGCTTTGTTATATTGCGAACCCTTTGAACTCTTGGCACTTTCCTTTCATTTGTCCTATACTCCCTTACAAATCAAGCAAATTGAAAGTAGCAAAATGATACAAAATTACACAAGATCCGTGAAGAATATCCCATCAAATTTTATTATTGATAAAAGATAGCTGAGTATAGATGGACATTTGTAACTGTACAAAATTAGGATTACAGTGTATTAAACTATTTACTTACACTCATCCAAAAAAAAAGGAAATACACACACTACACTATAATATGGTAAGAAACAAGTAACATTTACATTACTTTTGTGACACCCTCAAATTTGCGGAAAAATAAACAAGTACTTTAAATAAATAAAAGATGAGAATACGTTTCTAATAGGTTCACTTTAGTGAAAATCGGTAAATTTTAAAACCGGAACCTACTATTAAATATATTCATCATAACAAAGGTGTCTTAAATAAAAAGGTTCATAACCAAAAAGGAAATAATATTATACATAAAAATTATCCAAAACGGGAGACATATCTTCCGTATAAATACGGAAATAAAAGAGTGTATAATAATATACAATCCTAAAGAACCGAATATAGGTCCACGGTAAATACTTCGCTCGCTAGCTCGTCAATGTACCCAAGTAGACCAACTCCTGCAACTGTTAAGTGGTTATTTTACGTATATTTAGTAGCTTAATTAGGCTTGTTTTGACTCCCCTTGATATGATTTTAGGCTAGTTTTGCATGGTTTCGTCATGTTTCGATATATACTACGCTTTGGTATGTTTCGTGTTTGTTTCAGGTCAAAACGAATCATCCTTGGATAGGTATCCATGATAGGAGTGATGAGAAACGAGTTCTCGGACATTGGAATGAAGGACAAAGGCTTAGATGTCATGAGCATAAAGATTTAAGTATTTTATAAAGAAGAGAGAACAAGAAGTACTCCCCCGGGCGGGGGAAGTTATGTACCCGGGCGGGGACAATGACACCTGAAGCAGAGTTGGCCAGAAGTACTCCCCCGGGCGGGGGGACTGCGAGAATCTCTATCGAAGTTTTGGAAACTCCAATTTAGCTTAGTTTCCAAGTTCTAATAAAGGACCTATTATTAAAAACCCTTGGATACTTAGTTTTACATACATTGTTTTTATCTTATGCTTAGATTAAGAACCCTAATTACAAGAACTCTCTAAATTAAGATTTAATTACTTCGCTCTTTGGATTATTGCAATTATATTTCGTTCTATTCAACATTCAGGTTCTTTAATTACAAGTATTCCTTCATCTATTCTTTTAATTGTGTCTTATATTGTTTTTATTATGAATTGTTTGTCTTCTTTTATTATGAGTGAGTAATTTCCATCTAGGGTTCGTAGGATTGTTGTAGGGATGACAAGCATGAATTGAATTGTTTATTTTGATTACCTAATCGGTATCTCGGATTTAGATAAAGATTTATATTGAATTGGATTGTTGTTTTTGATTGAATGAATCTAGGAGCAAGTTAATTGTTCAATGGGAATTGAGAATTGTTTTGTGACGAGATTTATCCACCAAGTTCATCATCTAATAATAGGTTAAAACTGAATCAATTTGTGGAAGCAAGACGGTTTAGTTTAGAACATTAATCTTATCTTTGATTATTAGTTATTCATGGAAGTGTCTAATTGATAATTAGGACTCAACTATCAACTTAATGCCTCTACTTGGTTTAGTTTGCTTATGGAAGTAGGTAGGTTGATCAATATTAGGGAGTTTAATTGACTCGGAAGAGTTGTTAATAGCAAATTAGGTAGTGTCTAATCCGAGTAGTGATTTGGTAATTACTTATCTTTAGTAGAGCTTGTCGACCTATAACGAGACTATGGACCTTAGACCTTTTAGTTATTGATTAAAATCGTTGTTATTTGCTTATAAATGTAGTCTAGCTAATTCTCTATTACTGATTCCTCGTAGCTAAAGTATAATCTAATTCGACTAGTACTTAACCTTACTTCCCTGAGATCGACTCGTAAGCATCTACAATTGACCCGTACGCTTGCGGT
>JAIUZE010013594.1:0-15405 GCA_022085475.1 Heliosperma pusillum
TGACGGATTAGCAGTGATATTATACTTAATAGTTGATTAAATATATAACTAAAGCTATGTCGAAATGATAATGGAAGATCAGAGACAGGCACTAGGCCAGAAGAGGCGCAGCAGCAGGCGCATCCTCTAGAAGAGGCAAAACACCTGTTGCGTCTGTTCTCGAGTTGCGTTCTGGCTGTGAAGCCAGAATCGCAATCAGTTAATGTTCGTTGGTATTTGTGATTATTTGTCGATTTAAAACTCAAGTGAAAGAGGTTTAATTAATTAAATTACAAGACTAAAGCCTACTAATATTGACTATTAGGGATCTAAGTCAAGGATTAAAACATCTAAGTATGAAAAACTATGTTTAAAATACGACTTATAAACAAAGAAAAGACTAATAAAAGAAGTTTTGAAAATGTTTTAACATACTTCCGACATGAATCTTACATAAACTGATAAATAATACAAAATAAAAAGACGGGATTTACACCCTCAGACTTACATGTTGACGAAACGAGATTAACTAAGTTAACGTTTTAGCGATAGCTCGACTCGAGTATGTAAAGAAAGTTCCCTCGTAACAGGATTGATTAAATCAATTGATTGATTGTGTAGTTGGTGAAATTGGTCGGTCAATGCAAAACGTGACAGGTACCCAGAAAGATCTGAGCTTACGTGGTCGATTGATCATGCACGTAGATATCGATAGCTTATAACAAGGTCTAGAATTTAAAGAGACAAGAGAAGGGGCGACACACTCGCGTGCCTTAAAAGTGAGAACAGAGCTCTCCTTGTATTGTAGAAAATGTGAAAGAGTTGTAGAACAACTCAAAATTTGGAAAGAACATACTGAGGAAGAGGTGCTGCTGGATTGCGATCCTTGGAAGAAGCGCAACACCTGCTGCGTCGTTTCCCCGGAGGTTTTCTGCTAAAGAAGGAAGATTCCCATGTTTCTATTACGGAATTGTGGTTGATCTATACTTCCATTTAAAAAGATAATACGAGATAATTTTATTAAAAAAGATAGAATTTGAAATATATAATAAAATATTCATAATATTTTCAGAGCGTTCCGACTCGAAGTTTTTAAACAGTTTATAGAAAATGAGCTTGAGGCCACTGTAGCTTAGCTGGGTGGCGATGAGGATTAGTCGTCCTTTGTTTTGCCATTGACTTGTACATTTTGGATTGTTTTTGTGTATTTTGACTTGGTCTTGGGTGAATTTCCCCAGCTTTGGATTTTTTGGATTTTGTTTTGGGCGAGAGTCCCCAGTTTGATTTATATATCTCCCTTTGAGTGCCTCTGTTGTTGAGTATTTTTTGTTCCTGCAGGTTAGTCTAAAAAATAGGTTTGATAGACGACGGTTTCTGGCGTCATGCTGGCGAAATCACATAGAACTCACATAATAGAAATCACATAATTTACATGTACCATATTGGTGTCCTAAACTGGCGCAAAATGGGCTACCCCCTTTAAAAAAAAGAATTTTAGAGGAAACGTATAAGTGTTTGAAATGACCAGTCATGTATAAATGTTTGAAATGACTAAACATGTGTAAATGTTTACAAGAAAGAGGAGTGAAATGATTCCCCTAAAAATAGAAAATGAGAATGAATAAGTGTGCGCATTTGGCGGCCATGTCGTCTTCCGTCTTGAAAAGCGAACATTTAAAATAATGACGGGTTGAATCCTGTGAAGGATTTACTATATTATCACAAGAAATGAAGTCAAATCATGTTCGTAGTTCGAAATGGTATACAAGAATGATTGTTCGAAGCAAGAGTGAACTGAAATCTCTAGAAAAATAGAGGTTATCAGAGGCCAAAAGGAGCTAAGATTAACACTCCCTCACACACTCACTAAATGACTCAAAATACTCCAGGAACCTGCACTAGGCCAGGCAGAACATATAGTATCTTCAGTCTTAGCACACAAGCACATACTGTAGGGATGTGTTTAAGGTTCAAGCACAAAGCAGTAAACCTTAGACACCATGTATTTAACCCACACAAAAGTAAGTTAAAGACACAACAAGACTCAAGCCACTACTAAGAGTTTTGTGATTTGAACAAATTTCAGTTTGAATCATTAATCAAGTCTGCCTCTTTTAAGTTACAATGCAGGCCTTATATAGGCAATTACAATAGATCTCTACCCTTGAAACAAACATAATCTAAGGACTGAAAGAGCCTTCAAAATACTGCTAAAAAATAACAAAAGTTATCTAATAAGGACGAGCAATGACAGACTGCAATTGAGAGAAAAGCAATGCTGAAAAGTGTTCTTGTCCCTTGCCTGAAATGGTAATGTTGCTCAATTCCTTGGAGGGCCTTTGTCTGGTTGTTTGCTACTGGTCTTGGGGGTTGAGAGGGACTGCTAGATACCCTTCCCAACGTTCTTATTTATGCTAGGTTGATCACACAAAAGTAAGGAGTCTTGGACAGATTTAATTGGACTTGTTCGTGCTGATTTCCTCAGAATGACCTTCAATATGGTAGGCTGTTTTAGGTGGACTTACAGAACTTATTTGGGAAACTTGTCTTCGACTTTTATATTTCTATGGACCTTAACTTGAGGGGAAAATAAGTTGGAGCCCTTGGTTGGACTCGTGCTGCATGAGAATTGGCTGGGTACTGGACTTGTTCTAGCTGGTTTTCTGAAGGTAGGACCCTGCTCTGGTTATCCTGGGTTTGGTTGTTCTTGCTTGTGTAGGGGCTTGTTCTTGGCTCTTGCTAGGGTATATCGGAGGTGGTAAGGTCAGTGTTCCTGTTATGGGACTCCTTCCTGGCTGTATGGGAGGTGGTAAGCTCAATGTTCCTGCTGTGGCATTGTTCAGTGTTCATGTTGTGTGGTTATGGCTGGCTGGGGGATCAACTCCCATTATAGAGAGCTTGAAATGAACTTAGAATTCAGTTTATTTGATGACATGAGTTTTGCCCTCTTTACAGTAACAAGCTCGGAAAATTACGCAAAACTAATACTATAGAAACAAAATACTTATGTGACCGTATAAGCTTAGTGTACATCCATCGAATTCTTAGATGCTAAACAAGGGTGAAAAAATGGAATGGAGTGGAAGTTTCTAATGGTGTTAGAAGACACTGGTGATCTGTGTATCTCTCTCACTCACCTAAATGAATGAAAGGATCGTCCCAAAGGGCATGGAGACATGGTAACTACGAATTGATTCGTCTAAAATATGTGAAAAGATGACTATCTGAGGGATTTTGTTTTATTTGTAGTTTTCGTACTTGATGTGTTATTTATTGTATGCATGCGATGCAATATCCAACATTTTAATCCTAACATTTGAATTAGACTATGTCGGTGAACATGTAATTAGCGCTTAATTATTCGAAATACGATTTAGGATTGATTACATACGAAAGAAAAGTAAATCATACGATTACAATAATTAAATATGAATACAATTAATTACAGGATCTATGTCGGAAGTATATTCAAAACAAAGGTTTGAAAGAAAAGAAAAGAAAATAATTTGACGGATTAGCAGTGATATTATACTTAATAGTTGATTAAATATATAACTAAAGCTATGTCGAAATGATAATGGAAGATCAGAGACAGGCACTAGGCCAGAAGAGGCGCAGCAGCAGGCGCATCCTCTAGAAGAGGCAAAACACCTGTTGCGTCTGTTCTCGAGTTGCGTTCTGGCTGTGAAGCCAGAATCGCAATCAGTTAATGTTCGTTGGTATTTGTGATTATTTGTCGATTTAAAACTCAAGTGAAAGAGGTTTAATTAATTAAATTACAAGACTAAAGCCTATTAATATTGACTATTAGGGATCTAAGTCAAGGATTAAAACATCTAAGTATGAAAAACTATGTTTAAAAGACGACTTATAAACAAAGAAAAGACTAATAAAAGAAGTTTTGAAAATGTTTTAACATACTTCCGACATGAATCTTACATAAATTGATAAATAATACAAAATAAAAAGACGGGATTTACACCCTCAGACTTACATGTTGACGAAACAAGATTAACTAAGTTAACGTTTTAGCGATAGCTCGACTCGAGTATGTAAAGAAAGTTCCCTCGTAACAGGATTGATTAAATCAATTGATTGATTGTGTAGTTGGTGAAATTGGTCGGTCAATGCAAAACGTGACAGGTACCCAGAAAGATCTGAGCTTACGTGGTCGATTGATCATGCACGTAGATATCGATAGCTTATAACAAGGTCTAGAATTTAAAGAGACAAGAGAAGGGTCGACACACTCGCGTGCCTTAAAAGTGAGAACAGAGCTCTCCTTGTATTGTAGAAAATGTGAAAGAGTTGTAGAACAACTCAAAATTTGGAAAGAACATACTGAAAAAGAGGTGCTGCTGGATTGCGATCCTTGGAAGAGGCGCAACACCTGCTGCGTCGTTTCCCCGGAGGTTTTCTGCTAAAGAAGGAAGATTCCCATGTTTCTATTACGGAATTTTGGTTGATCTATACTTCCATTTTAAAAGATAATACGAGATAATTTTATTAAAAAAGATAGAATTTGAAATATATAATAAAATATTCATAATATTTTCTGAGCGTTCCGACTCGAAGTTTTTAAACAGTTTATAGAAAATGAGCTTGAGGCCACTGTAGCTTAGCTGGGTGGCGATGAGGATTAGTCGTCCTTTGTTTTGCCATTGACTTGTACATTTTGGATTGTTTTTGTGTATTTTGACTTGGTCTTGGGTGAATTTCCCCAGCTTTGGATTTTTTGGATTTTGTTTTGGGCGAGAGTCACCAGTTTGATTTATATCATCTAACCTTGAGTGCCTCTGTTGTTGAGTATTTTTTGTTCCTGCAGGTTAGTCTAAAAAATAGGTTTGATAGACGACGGTTTCTGGCGTCATGCTGGCGAAATCACATAGAACTCACATAATAGAAATCACATAATTTACATGTACCATATTGGTGTCCTAAACTTGCGCAAAATGGGCTACCCTCTTTAAAAAAAAGAATTTTAGAGGAAACGTATAAGTGTTTGAAATGACCAGTCATGTATAAATGTTTGAAATGACTAAACATGTGTAAATGTTTACAAGAAAGAGGAGTAAAATGATTCCCCTAAAAATAGAAAATGAGAATGAATAAGTGTGCGCATTTGGCGGCCATGTCGTCTTCCGTCTTGAAAAGCGAACATTTAAAATAATGACGGGTTGAATCCTGTGAAGGATTTCCTATATTATCACAAGAAATGAAGTCAAACCATGTTCGTAGTTCGAAATGGTATACAAGAATGATTGTTCGAAGCAAGAGTGAACTGAAATCTCTAGAAAAATAGAGGTTATCAGAGGCCAAAAGGAGCTAAGATTAACACTCCCTCACACACTCACTAAATGACTCAAAATACTCCAGGAACCTGCACTAGGCCAGGCAGAACATATAGTATCTTCAGTCTTAGCACACAAGCACATACTGTAGGGATGTGTTTAAGGTTCAAGCACAAAGCAGTAAACCTTAGACACCATGTATTTAACCCACACAAAAGTAAGTTAAAGACACAACAAGACTCAAGCCACTACTAAGAGTTTTGTGATTTGAACAAATTTCAGTTTGAATCACTAATCAAGTCTGCCTCTTTTAAGTTACAATGCAGGCCTTATATAGGCAATTACAATAGATCTCTACCCTTGAAACAAACATAATCTAAGGGCTGAAAGAGCCTTCAAAATACTGCTAAAAAATAACAAAAGTTAGCTAATAAGGACGAGCAATGACAGACTGCAATTGAGAGAAAAGCAATGCTGAAAAGTGTTCTTGTCCCTTGCCTGAAATGGTAATGTTGCTCAATTCCTTGGAGGGCCTTTGTCTGGTTGTTTGCTACTGGTCTTGGGGGTTGAGAGGGACTGCTAGATACCCTTCCCAACGTTCTTATTTATGCTAGGTTGATCACACAAAAGTAAGGAGTCTTGGACAGATTTAATTGGACTTGTTCGTGCTGATTTCCTCAGAATGACCTTCAATATGGTAGGCTGTTTTAGGTGGACTTACAGAACTTATTTGGGAAACTTGTCTTCGACTTTTATATTTCTATGGACCTTAACTTGAGGGGAAAATAAGTTGGAGCCCTTGGTTGGACTCGTGCTGCATGAGAATTGGCTGGGTACTGGACTTGTTCTAGCTGGTTTTCTGAAGGTAGGACCCTGCTCTGGTTATCCTGGGTTTGGTTGTTCTTGCTTGTGTAGGGGCTTGTTCTTGGCTCTTGCTAGGGTATATCGGAGGTGGTAAGGTCAGTGTTCCTGTTATGGGACTCCTTCCTGGCTGTATGGGAGGTGGTAAGCTCAATGTTCCTGCTGTGGCATTGTTCAGTGTTCATGTTGTGTGGTTATGGCTGGCTGGGGGATCAACTCCCATTATAGAGAGCTTGAAATGAACTTAGAATTCAGTTTATTTGATGACATGAGTTTTGCCCTCTTTACAGTAACAAGCTCGGAAAATTACGCAAAACTAATACTATAGAAACAAAATACTTATGTGACCGTATAAGCTTAGTGTACATCCATCGAATTCTTAGATGCTAAACAAGGGTGAAAAAATGGAATGGAGTGGAAGTTTCTAATGGTGTTAGAAGACACTGGTGATCTGTGTATCTCTCTCACTCACCTAAATGAATGAAAGGATCGTCCCAAAGGGCATGGAGACATGGTAACTACGAATTGATTCGTCTAAAATATGTGAAAAGATGACTATCTGAGGGATTTTGTTTTATTTGTAGTTTTCGTACTTGATGTGTTATTTATTGTATGCATGCGATGCAATATCCAACATTTTAATCCTAACATTTGAATTAGACTATGTCGGTGAACATGTAATTAGCGCTTAATTATTCGAAATACGATTTAGGATTGATTACATACGAAAGAAAAGTAAATCATACGATTACAATAATTAAATATGAATACAATTAATTACAGGATCTATGTCGGAAGTATATTCAAAACAAAGGTTTGAAAGAAAAGAAAAGAAAATAATTTGACGGATTAGCAGTGATATTATACTTAATAGTTGATTAAATATATAACTAAAGCTATGTCAAAATGATAATGGAAGATCAGAGACAGGCACTAGGCCAGAAGAGGCGCAGCAGCAGGCGCATCCTCTATAAGAGGCAAAACACCTGTTGCGTCTGTTCTCGAGTTGCGTTCTGGCTGTGAAGCCAGAATCGCAATCAGTTAATGTTCGTTGGTATTTGTTATTATTTGTCGATTTAAAACTCAAGTGAAAGAGGTTTAATTAATTAAATTACAAGACTAAAGCCTACTAATATTGACTATTAGGGATCTAAGTCAAGGATTAAAACATCTAAGTATGAAAAACTATGTTTAAAAGACGACTTATAAACAAAGAAAAGACTAATAAAAGAAGTTTTGAAAATGTTTTAACATACTTCCGACATGAATCTTACATAAATTGATAAATAATACAAAATAAAAAGACGGGATTTACACCCTCAGACTTACATGTTGACGAAACGAGATTAACTAAGTTAACGTTTTAGCGATAGCTCGACTCGAGTATGTAAAGAAAGTTCCCTCGTAACAGGATTGATTAAATCAATTGATTGATTGTGTAGTTGGTGAAATTGGTCGGTCAATGCAAAACGTGACAGGTACCCAGAAAGATCTGAGCTTACGTGGTCGATTGATCATGCACGTAGATATCGATAGCTTATAACAAGGTCTAGAATTTAAAGAGACAAGAGAAGGGGCGGCACACTCGCGTGCCTTAAAAGTGAGAACAGAGCTCTCCTTGTATTGTAGAAAATGTGAAAGAGTTGTTGAACAACTCAAAATTTGGAAAGAACATACTGAGGAAGAGGTGCTGCTGGATTGCGATCCTTGGACGAGGCGCAACACCTGCTGCGTCGTTTCCCCGGAGGTTTTTTGCTAAAGAAGGAAGATTCCCATGTTTCTATTACGGAATTGTGGTTGATCTATACTTCCATTTTAAAAGATAATACGAGATAATTTTATTAAAAAAGATAGAATTTGAAATATATAATAAAATATTCATAATATTTTCAGAGTGTTCCGACTCGAAGTTTTTAAACAGTTTATAGAAAATGAGCTTGAGGCCACTGTAACTTAACTGGGTGGCGATGAGGATTAGTCGTCCTTTGTTTTGCCATTGACTTGTATATTTTGGATTGTTTTTGTGTATTTTGACTTGGTCTTGGGTGAATTTCCCCAGCTTTGGATTTTTTGGATTTTGTTTTGGGCGAGAGTCCCCAGTTTGATTTATATATCTCCCTTTGAGTGCCTCTGTTGTTGAGTATTTTTTGTTCCTGCAGGTTAGTCTAAAAAATAGGTTTGGTAGACGACGGTTTCTGGCGTCATGCTGGCGAAATCACATAGAACTCACATAATAGAAATCACATAATTTACATGTACCATATTGGTGTCCTAAACTGGCGCAAAATAGGCTACCCCCTTTAAAAAAATGAATTTTAGAGGAAACGTATAAGTGTTTGAAATGACCAGACATGTATAAATGTTTGAAATGACTAAACATGTGTAAATGTTTAAAAGAAAGAGGAGTGAAATGATTCCCCTAAAAATAGAAAATGAGAATGAATAAGTGTGCTCATTTGGCGGCCATGTCGTCTTCCGTCTTGAAAAGCGAACATTTAAAATAATGACGGGTTGAATCCTGTGAAGGATTTCCTATGTTATCACAAGAAATGAAGTCAAACCATGTTCGTAGTTCGAAATGGTGTACAAGAATGATTGTTCGAAGCAAGAGTGAACTGAAATCTCTAGAAAAATAGAGGTTATCAGAGGCCAAAAGGAGCTAAGATTAACACTCCCTCACACACTCACTAAATGACTCAAAATACTCCAGGAACCTGCACTAGGCCAGGCAGAACATATAGTATCTTCAGTCTTAGCACACAAGCACATACTGTAGGGATGTGTTTAAGGTTCAAGCACAAAGCAGTAAACCTTAGACACCATGTATTTAACCCACACAAAAGTAAGTTAAAGACACAACAAGACTCAAGCCACTACTAAGAGTTTTGTGATTTGAACAAATTTCAGTTTGAATCATTAATCAAGTCTGCCTCTTTTAAGTTACAATGCAGGCCTTATATAGGCAATTACAATAGATCTCTACCCTTGAAACAAACATAATCTAAGGGCTGAAAGAGCCTTCAAAATACTGCTAAAAAATAACAAAAGTTAGCTAATAAGGACGAGCAATGACAGACTGCAATTGAGAGAAAAGCAATGCTGAAAAGTGTTCTTGTCCCTTGCCTGAAATGGTAATGTTGCTCAATTCCTTGGAGGGCCTTTGTCTGGTTGTTTGCTACTGGTCTTGGGGGTTGAGAGGGACTGCTAGATACCCTTCCCAACGTTCTTATTAATGCTAGGTTGATCACACAAAAGTAAGGAGTCTTGGACAGATTTAATTGGACTTGTTCGTGCTGATTTCCTCAGAATGACCTTCAATATGGTAGGCTGTTTTAGGTGGACTTACAGAACTTATTTGGGAAACTTGTCTGTGACTTTTATATTTCTATGGACCTTAACTTGAGGGGAAAATAAGTTGGAGCCCTTGGTTGGACTCGTGCTGCATGAGAATTGGCTGGGTACTGGACTTGTTCTAGCTGGTTTTCTGAAGGTAGGACCCTGCTCTGGTTATCCTGGGTTTGGTTGTTCTTGCTTGTGTAGGGGCTTGTTCTTGGCTCTTGCTAGGGTATATCGGAGGTGGTAAGGTCAGTGTTCCTGTTATGGGACTCCTTCCTGGCTGTATGGGAGGTGGTAAGCTCAATGTTCCTGCTGTGGCATTGTTCAGTGTTCATGTTGTGTGGTTATGGCTGGCTGGGGGATCAACTCCCATTATAGAGAGCTTGAAATGAACTTAGAATTCAGTTTATTTGATGACATGAGTTTTGCCCTCTTTACAGTAACAAGCTCGGAAAATTACGCAAAACTAATACTATAGAAACAAAATACTTATGTGACCGTATAAGCTTAGTGTACATCCATCAAATTCTTAGATGCTAAACAAGGGTGAAAAAATGGAATGGAGTGGAAGTTTCTAATGGTGTTAGAAGACACTGGTGATCTGTGTATCTCTCTCACTCACCTAAATGAATGAAAGGATCGTCCCAAAGGGCATGGAGACATGGTAACTACGAATTGATTCGTCTAAAATATGTGAAAAGATGACTATCTGAGGGATTTTGTTTTATTTGTAGTTTTCGTACTTGATGTGTTATTTATTGTATGCATGCGATGCAATATCCAACATTTTAATCCTAACATTTGAATTAGACTATGTCGGTGAACATGTAATTAGCGCTTAATTATTCGAAATACGATTTAGGATTGATTACATACGAAAGAAAAGTAAATCATACGATTACAATAATTAAATATGAATACAATTAATTACAGGATCTATGTCGGAAGTATATTCAAAACAAAGGTTTGAAAGAAAAGAAAAGAAAATAATTTGACGGATTAGCAGTGATATTATACTTAATAGTTGATTAAATATATAACTAAAGCTATGTCGAAATGATAATGGAAGATCAGAGACAGGCACTAGGCCAGAAGAGGCGCAGCAGCAGGCGCATCCTCTAGAAGAGGCAAAACACCTGTTGCGTCTGTTCTCGAGTTGCGTTCTGGCTGTGAAGCCAGAATCGCAATCAGTTAATGTTCGTTGGTATTTGTGATTATTTGTCGATTTAAAACTCAAGTGAAAGAGGTTTAATTAATTAAATTACAAGACTAAAGCCTATTAATATTGACTATTAGGGATCTAAGTCAAGGATTAAAACATCTAAGTATGAAAAACTATGTTTAAAAGACGACTTATAAACAAAGAAAAGACTAATAAAAGAAGTTTTGAAAATGTTTTAACATACTTCCGACATGAATCTTACATAAACTGATAAATAATACAAAATAAAAAGACGGGATTTACACCCTCAGACTTACATGTTGACGAAACGAGATTAACTAAGTTAACGTTTTAGCGATAGCTCGACTCGAGTATGTAAAGAAAGTTCCCTCGTAACAGGATTGATTAAATCAATTGATTGATTGTGTAGTTGGTGAAATTGGTCGGTCAATGCAAAACGTGACAGGTACCCAGAAAGATCTGAGCTTACGTGGTCGATTGATCATGCACGTAGATATCGATAGCTTATAACAAGGTCTAGAATTTAAAGAGACAAGAGAAGGGGCGACACACTCGCGTGCCTTAAAAGTGAGAACAGAGCTCTCCTTGTATTGTAGAAAATGTGAAAGAGTTGTAGAACAACTCAAAATTTGGAAAGAACATACTGAGGAAGAGGTGCTGCTGGATTGCGATCCTTGGAAGAAGCGCAACACCTGCTGCGTCGTTTCCCCGGAGGTTTTCTGCTAAAGAAGGAAGATTCCCATGTTTCTATTACGGAATTGTGGTTGATCTATACTTCCATTTAAAAAGATAATACGAGATAATTTTATTAAAAAAGATAGAATTTGAAATATATAATAAAATATTCATAATATTTTCAGAGCGTTCCGACTCGAAGTTTTTAAACAGTTTATAGAAAATGAGCTTGAGGCCACTGTAGCTTAGCTGGGTGGCGATGAGGATTAGTCGTCCTTTGTTTTGCCATTGACTTGTACATTTTGGATTGTTTTTGTGTATTTTGACTTGGTCTTGGGTGAATTTCCCCAGCTTTGGATTTTTTGGATTTTGTTTTGGGCGAGAGTCCCCAGTTTGATTTATATATCTCCCTTTGAGTGCCTCTGTTGTTGAGTATTTTTTGTTCCTGCAGGTTAGTCTAAAAAATAGGTTTGATAGACGACGGTTTCTGGCGTCATGCTGGCGAAATCACATAGAACTCACATAATAGAAATCACATAATTTACATGTACCATATTGGTGTCCTAAACTGGCGCAAAATGGGCTACCCCCTTTAAAAAAAAGAATTTTAGAGGAAACGTATAAGTGTTTGAAATGACCAGTCATGTATAAATGTTTGAAATGACTAAACATGTGTAAATGTTTACAAGAAAGAGGAGTGAAATGATTCCCCTAAAAATAGAAAATGAGAATGAATAAGTGTGCGCATTTGGCGGCCATGTCGTCTTCCGTCTTGAAAAGCGAACATTTAAAATAATGGCGGGTTGAATCCTGTGAAGGATTTCCTATATTATCACAAGAAATGAAGTCAAACCATGTTCGTAGTTCGAAATGGTATACAAGAATGATTGTTCGAAGCAAGAGTGAACTGAAATCTCTAGAAAAATAGAGGTTATCAGAGGCCAAAAGGAGCTAAGATTAACACTCCCTCACACACTCACTAAATGACTCAAAATACTCCAGGAACCTGCACTAGGCCAGGCAGAACATATAGTATCTTCAGTCTTAGCACACAAGCACATACTGTAGGGATGTGTTTAAGGTTCAAGCACAAAGCAGTAAACCTTAGACACCATGTATTTAACCCACACAAAAGTAAGTTAAAGACACAACAAGACTCAAGCCACTACTAAGAGTTTTGTGATTTGAACAAATTTCAGTTTGAATCATTAATCAAGTCTGCCTCTTTTAAGTTACAATGCAGGCCTTATATAGGCAATTACAATAGATCTCTACCCTTGAAACAAACATAATCTAAGGGCTGAAAGAGCCTTCAAAATACTGCTAAAAAATAACAAAAGTTAGCTAATAAGGACGAGCAATGACAGACTGCAATTGAGAGAAAAGCAATGCTGAAAAGTGTTCTTGTCCCTTGCCTGAAATGGTAATGTTGCTCAATTCCTTGGAGGGCCTTTGTCTGGTTGTTTGCTACTGGTCTTGGGGGTTGAGAGGGACTGCTAGATACCCTTCCCAACGTTCTTATTTATGCTAGGTTGATCACACAAAAGTAAGGAGTCTTGGACAGATTTAATTGGACTTGTTCGTGCTGATTTCCTCAGAATGACCTTCAATATGGTAGGCTGTTTTAGGTGGACTTACAGAACTTATTTGGGAAACTTGTCTTCGACTTTTATATTTCTATGGACCTTAACTTGAGGGGAAAATAAGTTGGAGCCCTTGGTTGGACTCGTGCTGCATGAGAATTGGCTGGGTACTGGACTTGTTCTAGCTGGTTTTCTGAAGGTAGGACCCTGCTCTGGTTATCCTGGGTTTGGTTATTCTTGGTTGTGTAGGGGCTTGTTCTTGGCTCTTGCTAGGGTATATGGGAGGTGGTAAGGTCAGTGTTCCTGTTATGGGACTCCTTCTTGGCTGTATGGGAGGTGGTGAGGTCAATGTTCCTGCTGTGGCATTGTTCAGTGTTCATGTTGTGTGGTTATAGCTGGCTGGGGGATCAACTCCCATTGTAGAGAGCTTGAAATGAACTTAGAATTCAGTTTATTTGATGACATGAGTTTTGCCCTCTTTACAGTAACAAGCTCGGAAAATTACGCAAAACTAATACTATAGAAACAAAATACTTATGTGACCGTATAAGCTTAGTGTACATCCATCGAATTCTTAGATGCTAAACAAGGGTGAAAAAATGGAATGGAGTGGAAGTTTCTAATGGTGTTAGAAGACACTGGTGATCTGTGTATCTCTCTCACTCACCTAAATGAATGAAAGGATCGTCCCAAAGGGCATGGAGACATGGTAACTACGAATTGATTCGTCTAAAATATGTGAAAAGATGACTATCTGAGGGATTTTGTTTTATTTGTAGTTTTCGTACTTGATGTGTTATTTATTGTATGCATGCGATGCAATATCCAACATTTTAATCCTAACATTTGAATTAGACTATGTCGGTGAACATGTAATTAGCGCTTAATTATTCGAAATACGATTTAGGATTGATTACATACGAAAGAAAAGTAAATCATACGATTACAATAATTAAATATGAATACAATTAATTACAGGATCTATGTCGGAAGTATATTCAAAACAAAGGTTTGAAAGAAAAGAAAAGAAAATAATTTGACGGATTAGCAGTGATATTATACTTAATAGTTGATTAAATATATAACTAAAGCTATGTCGAAATGATAATGGAAGATCAGAGACAGGCACTAGGCCAGAAGAGGCGCAGCAGCAGGCGCATCCTCTAGAAGAGGCAAAACACCTGTTGCGTCTGTTCTCGAGTTGCGTTCTGGCTGTGAAGCCAGAATCGCAATCAGTTAATGTTCGTTGGTATTTGTGATTATTTGTCGATTTAAAACTCAAGTGAAAGAGGTTTAATTAATTAAATTACAAGACTAAAGCCTACTAATATTGACTATTAGGGATCTAAGTCAAGGATTAAAACATCTAAGTATGAAAAACTATGTTTAAAATACGACTTATAAACAAAGAAAAGACTAATAAAAGAAGTTTTGAAAATGTTTTAACATACTTCCGACATGAATCTTACATAAACTGATAAATAATACAAAATAAAAAGACGGGATTTACACCCTCAGACTTACATGTTGACGAAACGAGATTAACTAAGTTAACGTTTTAGCGATAGCTCGACTCGAGTATGTAAAGAAAGTTCCCTCGTAACAGGATTGATTAAATCAATTGATTGATTGTGTAGTTGGTGAAATTGGTCGGTCAATGCAAAACGTGACAGGTACCCAGAAAGATCTGAGCTTACGTGGTCGATTGATCATGCACGTAGATATCGATAGCTTATAACAAGGTCTAGAATTTAAAGAGACAAGAGAAGGGGCGACACACTCGCGTGCCTTAAAAGTGAGAACAGAGCTCTCCTTGTATTGTAGAAAATGTGAAAGAGTTGTAGAACAACTCAAAATTTGGAAAGAACATACTGAGGAAGAGGTGCTGCTGGATTGCGATCCTTGGAAGAAGCGCAACACCTGCTGCGTCGTTTCCCCGGAGGTTTTCTGCTAAAGAAGGAAGATTCCCATGTTTCTATTACGGAATTGTGGTTGATCTATACTTCCATTTAAAAAGATAATACGAGATAATTTTATTAAAAAAGATAGAATTTGAAATATATAATAAAATATTCATAATATTTTCAGAGCGTTCCGACTCGAAGTTTTTAAACAGTTTATAGAAAATGAGCTTGAGGCCACTGTAGCTTAGCTGGGTGGCGATGAGGATTAGTCGTCCTTTGTTTTGCCATTGACTTGTACATTTTGGATTGTTTTTGTGTATTTTGACTTGGTCTTGGGTGAATTTCCCCAGCTTTGGATTTTTTGGATTTTGTTTTGGGCGAGAGTCCCCAGTTTGATTTATATATCTCCCTTTGAGTGCCTCTGTTGTTGAGTATTTTTTGTTCCTGCAGGTTAGTCTAAAAAATAGGTTTGATAGACGACGGTTTCTGGCGTCATGCTGGCGAAATCACATAGAACTCACATAATAGAAATCACATAATTTACATGTACCATATTGGTGTCCTAAACTGGCGCAAAATGGGCTACCCCCTTT
>JAIUZE010013596.1:0-11161 GCA_022085475.1 Heliosperma pusillum
CCGTTGTCTAAGACCGGGGTAGTCATTCAACTTGCCGATAGGTCTAGTGTTTACCCCAAGGGCATGGTAGAGGATGTGCTAGTGGAAGTCGATAATCTTGTCTTCCCGGCGGATTTCTACGTCCTAGATATGGAATCTAGCTCTAGTGCCACCCCTCTCCTTCTTGGTAGGCCGTTTATGAAAACTTCAAATACCAAGATCGATGTTTCACACGGGTGCTTGACTATGGAGTTTGAAGGGAAAAGATTAACTTACAATATATATGACTCCATGAGGCACCCGAGTGACCATCAATCTTGTTTCTTCTTGGATATCTTTGAGCCATTAGTGAATCAAATGTATAAACTTTGTGATAGAGACCCACTCGAGGTAGCTTTAACTAACCCCATTGAAGAGGAAGGTTTGCGCTTGTTGTTGGCTTTTGATGTGCAGGAATGTCTTGAAGACTTGGAGAGGGAAGAGCCCATAGAAACATATGAGGAGCTCAACGTCATAGAGATGCTGAAAACAGGGCAAGGCAGTGCTCGACGCAGCCTGCGTCACACGACGCAGCCTGCGTCACACGACGCAGCCTGCGTCACACGACGCAGCCTGCGTCGTACGACGCAGCCTGCGTCACTGGACGCAGCCTGCGTCCTGCACTGGCTAGGTTGTCGGAGTTATTTGCCTTGAGTATCCCACTCCACAAGCCCCTCCCTTCCATTATCCAACCTCCTAAGGTCGAGTTGAAGACCCTCCCAAGCCATTTAAAGTACATCTTTCTAGGGGACAAGAACACCCTACCACTTATCATTTCAAGCACACTCACCGAGGACCAAGAAGGCAAATTGGTATCACTACTTGAAAAGCATAAGGAAACATTTGGGTGGAGCCTAGCGGACCTAAAAGGGATAAGCCCGGTGACTTGCATGCACAAGATACGGCTTGAAGTGGATGCCAAACCGGTCCGACAACCCCAAAGGATGCTCAATCCACCCATGGCGGAGGTAGTGCAAGAAGAGGTAATTAAGCTATTGCAAATGGGTATCATTTTCCCTATTTCCGACTCTCGTTGGGTTAGCCCAACTCAAGTCGTACCCAAGAAGGGAGGAGTGACGGTAGTCAAGAATGCACAAGGATACTTGGTCTCCACCCGACCACAAACCGGTTGGAGAGTGTGTATTGACTACCGCCGCTTGAATGCGGTAACATTGAAAGACCATTTCCCGCTACCATTTATTGATCAAATGTTAGAAAGATTAGCGGGGAAAGCTTTCTATTGTTTCCTTGACGGTTACTCGGGGTATTTTTGTAACACCCGGAAATGTACCCTATTTTTCTAGTAGAAATATTTTACGAAATCTTTTCAGCGAATTTAAGTTTTAAATTAGCTTTTTATGTTTCGAGTCGAATTTAGAATTTCCGATTTCGTATTTGGAATTTCTGTGAGATTCCATGAAAATCCCGTTTTAAGGCGAGTTTGACTTTTCTTGACTTTTGAGTCGAGTTTGACTTTTCTTGACTTTTGAGTCGAGTTTGACTTTTCTTGAATTTTAAGTCGTCTTTGACTTTTCTTGAATTTTAAGTCGTCTTTGACTTTTCCTGAATTTTAAGTTGTCTTTGACTTTTCTTGACTTTCGAGCCGTCTTTGACTTTCGTTGACTTTCTCCTATATATACTCCCTAATACTCCCTTAACCTAATTTTCATTTATCACAAACTCAAACACAAACCACATTTCTTCCTCTTGAAGAAAACCTTGCCTCCATCCATTTTTCAATCTTCGAACCTCCGTATCTCCTTCGTTCCTTGGTAGAATTCGCGTAAGTTCGTCTTATTCTTCTCCCCTTACCTTCCTCTATCCGTATTGGTAATAAAATTACCGTCTTTCTCGCTTTTTAAATTATCCGTCTTTCTCAAGATGAATTTTATTCATCTTTTATTATCTAATATTATGTAGGTGGAGATTAGGAAAGCTTAGTAACCGTTTAAAGACGCGAAAAGGTAACGGTGAAGGGTTACTCGGTATCATTTACGTGTTTTACATGCTTTATATGCTAGGATTCGTATTTAGAATACGATTAGTAAGCTTAGCAATCATGTTATAAATGATGATTGTTGTTATTTGATGATTGTTGATGATGAATATTGATTGTTGATAGTATTAGAAATGGATTATGAGAATTGGAAATGATAGGATTGAATTTTGTTGAAGACTCTCGGGTGAAATTGGTAACAGAGTGTTTCACGGTCGTGAAACCTCATTTCACGGTCGTGACTTGTGCAGTTTCACTGCACTGACCCTTTTTGGTAGAATGCTCATATCTCCTTCGTTACTTGCTTGTTTTGGGCTTGTGACCACTCGTTGGAACCGTAAGAGAATAAGCTATCACCTCGACTTGGAATTTCTTCATTCCCATATCTAGAACTCTAGTTATGACAGTTTGAAGTGAACCCTTGTTTAAGTTAGTTTCCAAACTTGTTGTTTTGGAGAGTTATCTATGTTTCTTAATTCTTATGCTTCTTAAACTTGGTCTAATGCTTGGGTATCATGTATTGATTCATGTTTTGGATTTATGATATCTCTTTCGCATGTATCACATGTTTTGTGACGGTTTTCGACATGTTTCCCAGTTTGGAGTCGGTTTTTTACAAGGAGTCGTTTTGAGCACTATTTTGTCTTGTGCTTTGGACTCTCATTCCCTTGGCTACCTTCCCGTTCGTAAGGCTGGAATGTCGGAACGGAGAGGTATCCTACTGCTTAAATGCATGTGTTAGTGGGCATACGACGACGTTGTTGGGAGTTGAACGCTATGCGTTGTTCGACCCGCCGTCAAATGTTGTGTACTTGCGAGGTGGTGTTATTTGCATGTAGCGTACCGCTTGTTATGAGGCTTGTGCTCTTTTCCGCCTCTTTCGTGAATTGATCTACCGAATTTGGGGTACTCGGCATTTAATATTATAAGCCCGAGTCTTGGATGCGAAACGTTTTATCGCATGTCGAATCGGAACACGTTTATTCCGAGATCCTGGCCAGGTTTACACTAGGACCGGATATTTATTATCGTCGTGCTACCAGGAGGAAATTAGTCTACATACGCGAAATGTTTTATCGTGTATGCTTTCAGGGAAATATTTTATCCCGTGGATGCCTTTTAATCATACTTGCCATGTACACGATGCTAGTGCGTTTCATTTACCGTGAGAGTTGTTCGTCTTTTGTGTCTTGTCTTTGAATGCGTGATTTCATGATATTATTCATGGTCATTGTATGATTAGACACCGTCAATGTCTTGGTTCGTGAATGGATGATATTATGTTGTATTTATTGTGATCATCGCATGACTTGACTTGTGTTGTCTGTCGAGTCTCAATCTTATCAATCTTATACCGCTAACGGTGAGATGTAAGCCCTAGTGAGCGTATTCGATTGCCTAAGAGTGTCTTTCCCGAGTCTTTGAATATCATGATGGATTCGGAATTGTGCCTCTTATGTTCTTATCATTATCTATAGAATTGCCTATCTATTCTTATTGTAACTCACATGTATATCTATATATGCATGATTTTACTTTGGTATTTCCTTATATGTACGTTTAATGTGATATGGCTGGGAGAACCCGGAGTTACTCCCCACTGACTGTGGCGTTCATGTTTTTCATGAATGAACAGGTTGCTTGCATGGATGGCTTTTTGCTTATGCTATTTTGGGTTCGGGTGTGAGCTAGCGGGCGGTGTCCCTGGATGAAACACCTCTAGACGTTGTTTAGCTAGTTGCTAATTACTTTGTCTTTTGTTAACACTTTGAGAGACTACGTCTCTTGTGGTATTTTTATTTAGTTTGTAATATTTTGACACTCCTCGTATTTTTCTATCTTGCCTGTATAAAGGTTTTTAAAATACCGTATTTTCCGCTATATAATTCACATGCTTGTATGTTTTATATTTCCGCATTCGCGAGGGTTGTCACAGTTGGTATCAGAGCTTTATCGCTCCCGACGCACACACGTGAACCCTAAACTTAAACTACTTGACCTTGGAATAATAAATGAGAGATGGGTAGAAATTAAGGACTTTACTTGGTAGTCTTGGTGTACTTGATGTTTGTTAGGTTCTAACTTGTTTGTTGATTGTGTTGAGTGATGTTATGTTTGTTTGTATCTACCGTCTTAAGGTGGATCATTGTGTTACCTAGAAGAAGTATCCTTTACTGAATATTGAAGATTGACAAGCCTAATAAAAGTGTATTTCTTCCTCGTCTATGAATTCTCTCGTCCTTCTTGTATTATGCTCTCTTTCTTCTATCTATGCACTTCTTTCTTTTCCAACTTGTTTGCCTCTTGGAAATTACTCTTGATAGTTCCTCCCTCTTACCATTGGTATCCTTACCTTCCTCTTGTAACATTTTTATGGATGTCATACCCTTTTGATTGTGGTATATTGTACTTGGTCGGAAGAACTTTGAACCTTGTGGAATATTAGTATTTGTTAGAATGAATTTGTGATTTGAGGAAAATGGTGTAGATCTTAATTCACCCTATATTGATGATTGGTTGTAACTCTAAGGAAAGGTAGTAAGATAAGTTTGATGATTTTAATGCTTGATGCTTGTCATGACTAATGTGTGGATAGTTCCTGATATTTGATGGTGTAAGGTTGAATGAGTTGGCTATGACTTCTTAACTCATTAGTAATTTAGTATTTTGGACTTAGGAGTTTTGTATTGTTTTGTAGACCATGCTTATGGTATGTCTAATTGGTGTCAATAAGAAGTTTAGAATGATATCTTGAGGTGCAAAATGCTTTTGAGACTAAGTGACGTCTTGTGGTTTCCTAAGGTGTGTTTGTGAGTATAGGCTTGGTGGAAAAGCATTTGGCTATAGTTCTTGGATTTAAAGATATGATCTTATCTTATGGTATCGGAGACTCGGTTGAAGTAGTAAGGTTTCGTTGTAAGTTGAACCATATTACTTGAAGATTATAGATATGAGCGAGGTTTGATGATGTAACCTAGGATGGAAATACCTTGGGACGTTAATGATGATGTTTGACTTGATGTTGTACTTTGATAATAATGAACTCGTGGGCTATAGACTTGAAAGTGACCGAGTATAAAAGAGTATTTGTTAGTCTTTCAATTAAAGAAACCTTTGAGGTTGTGTTGAATATTTGAGCTAAAGGAATGTTATTATACTTGAGTTACAATTCCGCAATTGGGAATCCGTGTGATATGAAAGGATGGATGAATTGGGTTGTAGTCGATTTATCAAGTCTAGGGGTACCTTACTTTGATGATTGCTCGTGGTATGATGGTCCCTTGTAAGAGGCCTTTGTAAAGGAATAATTAAGTGGTTTTATGATCGCCTTAAGTTTGAAAGGAGAAATTTTGTGGATTAAACCTTAAACCATTACCCGTGCCATTGTCCCTTTTCATTTCCGTTCTTGAATGTTTTTGTCAAGAGTGATCTTTAAGAAATCGCATGCTCGTATCTTATTTCTTACTCAGATATATTCATACCTCTACTATCTGCTTTGTCCCTTCCTTGACCTCGTTATTTTCAGCGCTCCTCTCTTTTAATCTCGTGCCTTATTTTATTCTCGTGTTCTCCTTGAGATTTCTTATCGTTTCTATCTCGTTGCCGCTTCATCTTTTCCTTAGTGGATTGGATATTCCGTTTGTAAGGCTCAGAGAGTAAGAGTAATGTATTTTGGAATTCTTTAGTTAGAAGATGTGTCGTTGGATTGAGCAAAGTTCAGGTTGTATTTGATCATGAGAAATAAGACTTAAGCTCTAGGATGAATCCTAATAGTGATAATGTATCCTCTCTTGGTGATGTTAGATTCGGAGTTTGGTATTGTAGCGTTGTTTGGAGAATTGAGTTGATCATGATAATAGTTTGTTGATGTTGAGTAGTATAATGGTTGCTTGGGATATTATTTGGGAATTTGATGTCTCTAATTGGTGGATTCTAAAAGAGACTTTGCTTTAGGGTAATTGAGTTGGTACCCAAAGTTTGAGGAGTTTTGTCATCAATGAAAATCGATTCATTTTGAGTTTTAGATGAAATAGATGATTTGAATGGTTGTTTGATTTCCAAGTGATGGGTCATTTGCGGTTTGGGATTAGTAATTCTCTTTTATTCTTAAGGAATCATAGTTTGAAATTGAGAAATGTTCGTTGCAAGATTTGGATAATGAATGCTCGGTTGTTATAGATTATAGAGTTAGAATGGTGAACCCATTTATCTTGAGGATTAGTAACCTCCGTAGTTTGCTAATGTGACTATTTATATTGAGGCTTCGAGCGTAGTAATGATCGAATTAAGGATGTTAGGGCGTATTAAAGAATCATTATAATCGATAATGGATTGTGGAATTTTCCTTGTCGTGAGATCTGGGATGAGGCTAGTTGGATCTTAGATCATTATGTTTGTTACTTCGATTGTGATTGTTGTAAATAATGTTTATGGAGTTTGGCGTTTTAGGATGGTTAAAGTGTAATTGCGGTAAATTACTTTCTCTTGAGGACTAGTTTATTTGATGGAGTTAGTGGTGTCGAACCCTTATAGATCTTCCTGCCGACTTCATCGTGATCTTCCTATCCCTAAGAATTCGATTTGTTTCGTTTTTGCGTGTTTTGTATGTATTTTGTTATCGTGATTTGTGAACTTTATGTTCGGGTCGCTCTATGTACGTGTAATGTCGTGTTATTTTGACTTTATCTTTGATAAAACCTTCGAATTTCCATATTGTATTTATAAATTAACTTTTCAAAGAAGTCTAAAGATGAATTTTGTACTCTCTTTTTGGAGAAAATGGTTTTCTTTTGCTTTTATATTTGGATTTTGCGTTTGGTTGGATGTTTGCACTTGTTATTGGAGACGTCTGATAACTAGTCCTGCACTTACTAACGTTGTTTTGAGTTTCGATTTCACTATTTCGACATTGCTTTGATTTGGATAATTAGAGTTCTCGTTCGCGACGAGCATTCTTGAGATCCGTAAGTAAGTTTCACACTTATGAAAAAAAAAATTTCCTTAAACTGTTTTCGAGTTGAACCTCGTTTCATAAATGTTGCCTTTGTAAAAGCTTTCTTGTTAATTTTTGAAACCGATTCTTGTCTTTGATACTTTTGTTTTCTACTCTCAAGTTTCGAGGACGAAACTTTTTAAAAAGGAGGGGTGATTGTAACACCCGGAAATGTACCCTATTTTTCTAGTAGAAATATTTTACGAAATCTTTTCAGCGAATTTAAGTTTTAAATTAGCTTTTTATGTTTCGAGTCGAATTTAGAATTTCCGAGTTCGTATTTGGAATTTCTGTGAGATTCCATGAAAATCCCGTCTTACGGCGAGTTTGACTTTTCTTGACTTTTGAGTCGAGTTTGACTTTTCTTGACTTTTGAGTCGAGTTTGACTTTTCTTGACTTTTGAGTCGTTTTTGACTTTTCTTGAATTTTAAGTCGTCTTTGACTTTTCTTGAATTTTAAGTCGTCTTTGACTTTTCTTGAATTTTGAGTCGTCTTTGACTTTCGTTGACTTTCTCCTATATATACTCCCTCATACTCACCATAACCTAATTCACTCCCTCATTCATCATCTTCTTCTCCCTCTCTAGTAAACACCAAAACCCTAGCCTCCATTCTTGCTCCAACTTAGAATCATCGCTACGCCTTCAATTCTCGCTCAAATTCTCGTAAGTTCGTCTTATTCTTCCCCTCTCATCTTCCTCTATCCGTATTGGTAATAAAATTACCGTCTTACTCGCTTTTTAAATTATCCGTCTTTCTCAAGATGAATTTTATTCATCTTTTATTACCTATTTGTAGGTGGAGACTACTAGGAAGGTTTAGTAATCGATTAAAGACGCGTAAAGGTAACGGTGAAGGGTTACTCGGTATCATTTACGTGTTTTATGTGATTTCTAGGATAGAAACCGTATGTAGATTATGGTTAGTAAGCTTATGACTTGTATTGTTGTTGATGGATGTTGTTAGTTGTTAGTTGATATGAGAATTGATGATTTGTAATGATAAATGAGGGTTGTGTTGTTGATAACATGTTGATTTTTGTTCGTCCTTGAGTCCCGTGAAGGACGCAGGCTGCGTTGGGGGACGCAGGCTGCGTCGTAGGACGCAGGCCGCGTCACCCGCTGGAAACAGAATTTTTCCTGCACTGACCCCTTTTTGTAGAATGATCATATCTCCTTCGTTACTTGTTTGTTTTGGGCGTGTGACATCTCGTTGGAACCGTAAGAGGTTAAGCTATCACCTCGACTTGGAATTTATGCATTCCCATATCTAGAACTCTAGTTATGACCGTTTGAAGTGGACCCTTGTTTTCGTTGGTTTCCAAACAATGTTGTTTTGGAGAGGTGATCTATGTTTTTATTCATTATGCTTCATAAACTTTTTCTAATGCTTATGTATCATGTATTAACTCATGTTTATCATATTTAAACTTATATGATTCCCTATTCTCATGTTTTGTGACGGTTTTTGGTATGTTCCAACTTTGAGTCGGTTTTTACAAATGTATGATTTGAGCACTAATGATTTGTGCTTTGAACTCTCATTTCCCGGCTACACCCTTATACTCGTTAGACTGGAATGTCGGAGCAATGGGGTGTATCCTTGATGCTTGTATGCATGTTTAGTGGGGATATGACGACGTTGTTAGGAGGCGAACGCAATGCGTTGGTCGACCCGACCGTCAAATGTTGTATACTTGCGAGGTGGTGTTATTGCATGTAGTGTACTAGCTTGACTTTTGACTATAGATCTCTTTCCGCCTCTTTCGTGAATTGATCTACCGAATTTGGGGTACTCGGCATATATATTGTAAGTCCGTGTCTTGGATGTGGAACGTCTTACCACATGTCGAATCGGAACACGTCTTATTCCGAGAGTCTGGCCAGGTTTAGACTAGGACCGGATTATTATCGTCGTCCTACCGAGAGGATTAGAGTCTTGTGTGTACGAAACGTCTTATCGTACATGGTTCCAGGAAACGTCTTATCCTGTGAACTTGTTTGTCTAGGTCATGAGTATACGAAACGTCTTATCGTATACGGTTCAGGGAAACGTCTTATCCTGTGGACTTCCATTGGCTTGTCTTGCTATTGTACACGATGCTAGTGCGTTTCATTTACCGTGAGAGATGTCGTCAATATATTGGTCTGGTTGGATGAATGATTATATGATTGATCATTGAATGACTTGGTATGGTTTGTTTGTCGAGTCTCAATCTTATCAAGTATATGCCGCTAACGGTGAGATGTAAGCCCTAGTGAGTATATAGTTGCCTAAGGGTGTCTTTCCCGAGTCTTTGAATACCATGATGGTTTCGGAATTGATTTCCACATGATCTTTTCATTATATATTGTATTGCCTATCTTTTGTTATCGTAACTCACATGTATATCTATATATGCATGCTCTACTTTTGTATTTCATTATATGTACGTTAAAGGTGATATGGCTGGGAGAACCCGGAGTTACTCCCCACTGACTGTGGCGTTCATGTTTTTCATGAATGAACAGGTTGCTTGCTTGGATGCCTTTTTGGATAGGATGTTTTGGGGTTCGGGTGTGAGCTAGCGGGCGTTGTCCCTGGAAGTTTTCACCTCTAGACGATATTAGCTAGTGTTGTTAAACACTTGTTCTTTGCTAACATTTTAAGAGACCCCGTCTCTTTGTTGTATTTCTGTATTTAGTTTGTAATATTTGACACTCCTCGTTTTAATTAACTTGCATGTATAAAAGTTTTTAAAAATACCTATTTCCGCAATATAATTCACATGCTTGTTTGTTTTATATTTCCGCATTCGCGAGGGTTGTCACAACTAGTCTAAGGATTCACCTAAGAACGCTTTCTTTTGGTCTCCTCACTAGTCTTGAGTCTAACCTAAGAACATTTTCTTTTGGTTTTCTCACTAGTTCCTAACTAGTTTTCCGTTGTGGCTTATTTTCTCCCACTCTATCTTTAGAAAAATACAACTATTTTCTTTAAAGATAGCCTTATGAGCCACAAACAATTTGTACTCATACTTATTAGGGAGGTAGAAGTATCACAACATGACCTTAAGTGATCTATTAAAGACTTCTTTGTAAAGACATCGAATCTTAGCTTCAACATAGACTAGTTCTATAAGAGCTAAAGAGGTGAACTCATATTCATGTCATTTACTTTCTTTATAAGTGGTATGGCCAATTGGTTTGGTAGATTCCATATTTTGAGTTCAATAACTCAATTTTGACTTAGCAATTGATCTTTCAAAGTGAGAATCGAATTCTTAGCCTTTTTATTATAATGATCCCATCATCATAATATTTACGTGATCAATTTGAGTCGATATAATTTATGTTATTAGTTCAAGTAGAGTATAATGACAAGTTTTAGAATGAAAAAGTTTCATAAACCGAGTGATTTGGGTTGAAAACCAAGTCACCAATATCCAATTACAACCAATTGTTCATAAAAGGAAATAAACAAATTTCCATTGTCAAACAAGGAAATAAAGAGTTTCTAAAATAACGTCACAAAATACTACCCAAATAAGGAAGACAAAACAAAATGAGTACCAATGCCCTACGCCATTACAATAATGGCACTTGTCCTCGGTTGAGGCACCTTTCTTAGGCTTGGGTGAGCTATTCTCAATAGCTTTTCCCTTGCCTTTGTAGGTGGAGGGCTTCTTCCCTTTGCTTGCACTCTTTTTGAACTTCCCTTACTCTTCTTATTGATGTGAAGTACATCCTTGGTGGTGCTAACATTTAGCCCCATGTCTCTCTCCGCTTGCACAAGCATTTTGTGCAACTCGTGGAGAGAGATTTGCATATTTTGCATATTGTAGTTTACCCTAAACATCACATATGCCTTTATTATCCCCAAGGAATGTAGTACACGGTCAATTGCGAGTTGTTCGGGAATGTCAACCCCTTGCACTTTAAGAGTCTCGGCATGCTCAATCAATTTGAGTACATGACAGATAACCTTTTGGCCCTCTTTAAGATTCATGTCGAAAAACGCGGATGCCGTTTCATATTGAACGATTCTAGGAGCTTGTGAAAACATGGTCACAAGTTTGGCATAGATCTCATAGGCCGTGCTCATCTTTGTGGCACTCCTTTGGAGATCGGCCTCCATAGAGAAGATCAAAACATTTTTTATCGCGGCGGCTTCC
>JAIUZE010013597.1:0-20200 GCA_022085475.1 Heliosperma pusillum
TAGCTCCACCGGATCTTTGTGCTCTCCTTTTTCTTGTGTTGCTTTGTTTCTTCTAATTGGTGAAGGTATATTTGTTCTAATTTCAATCCTTCAATTAATTTAGTTTGTTTGTTTAATTTGTGATTCCTACTTGTATTTAGTTGATTTTATATGTTTATATAAACTTTTGTGATGATTATTGGTTTAGATATTAAGTGTTTGTTGTAAATTGAATCCTTAGATTAATTGGGGGGTTTTGATTAGTGGTGGTATTGTTAGTGTTGGTAGTATAGGGGTTTTGGTTAGTGTTTTTTGATTAGTTTTAGTATGTTAATAATATTAGTGTTATTAGTATTATTTTGTTAGTATGGATGATTTTGATTTGTGTTAGTATACTAGTCTTAAGGTTTTGATAAATATGATTGTTTGTGTTAATGTTGTTAATATTTGGGGTTAAAACAGTTTGAAATTAGCATTAATCCAGATTTTGGAGAGTTGTATGCGATTGTGGGAAATAAAAGATGAAAGTTTTGATATCCTGTGAGTTAGGAGACAATAATCGGGCATCAGAAATGAAGGGGTTCAGTTGGCAAATCATTGATTATGTAGTTTGGGTAGAAAAGGTTTGTTTTGTGCGGCAACTCCCTTTTGATTGTATATATACATGTAGAGTGTAGTTAGAAAGTAAAGGCAGTTTATGTTGGTAGGGTGGATGAGTTGGTACTTGGTAGTTTGAAGCGACATTGTAAAGTAGATGTTGACCCAAGAGTTGAGGTAGGAGGATGTGTTTTCCAGGTTTGCAAATATGGTAATTCATGAGACCGGTTTTAGGAGTAGGTTTGTATCTCATATCGTGGTGTGGTAGTTATTTAGGTTGAGGTGCGTGAGTGTACAAGTGTGGGTTAACATTAAAAGGAGATGTATTTCAAGTGTGAAAGAGAGAATGGTATTGATGGGTTTGATAAGGAGGTGGAAATTTGAAATTGCAATGGTGTAATGTACGTTTTGAGTGTATGTGTATCTATTATTGTGGATGAGTGGTTGAAGTTAGACGTAATTGTAGATGGCAGGAGGTCGAGGTAGGCAACGTGGCGGCGGGTCAAACAGACGCCGTAGTACATCTTCAGTCGACGATGAGGAGATGGAGGCTATTGATCAGCAGAGTCCGGTAGTGGTCGAGGAATCGACCAATGACGATGAGTCCTCGGATCAGACATCGGAGACGATCCAGTTCACGCCTGAAGGGAAGATGATACTTGATCCCGCGGGGTTTTGGTAAGACAACCACCAATGTCTTTAATTTATTAGTTTATAATTATATTACATTATTATTTACCATAAATGCATACTATTCCATAATTTATTTTTCAGGTTTTCGTCTCAAAAGGTTGTACGCGGTTGTACTCAGAGTACAAAGCAGAAGATGACGGGAGTTGCTCCTACTTGTTGGACCAAGGCTACCTCTGCACAAAAAGAGGGGTGGTTCAATAATTTTAGGGTATATTATTTTTGTTTATATTTTCTTATATTATTATAGTTTTTAATTAATAATTTATTTTACTAATACTTACCTTTTAAATTGTAGAAAACATTTGACTGGCCGGCCGGAATAGAGTATATTGTACGTCAAAGGTACAATGAGACGTGCACTAGACGTTAAGGGACAACATGTATAAGGTTGTCAAGAGGAAGAAGGAGCCGAAGCATATGAGAGGTATTTATTTGTTTTTGTTATTTGTATATATATAGTTATATTTTTACACATTTTATCATATTTTATTATAATACTTATTTAACTTGTAGGTGGTGCATATGAAGATATGCTTAAGTATCGTGAAACTGGGGAGTTTCAGGCTAGGTCGGCCCAAGCATCCAAAAATAAAAAAGGAGGAAAGAAAGATGGAGCGGCTGAGCCGTCGCATCATGCAGGATCTCGATCTTTCCTGGACCTAGTTTTGGGTGTAAGTTATAATTTCCACTTTTTCCTCAATTTGAAAATTATATCTTAAATTCTTTTTATTATTAAAATCTTCTAATACAAGTATTTAATTTCTTCTTTTAGAAGGGTAAGAAGAAAAAAGCTAACACGCCCACAGCTCCGGAGCTCTTTCTTGACACCCATTCCCGACTAGAAAACAATAGAAGATATTGGATCAAACCAAGAGATAAGGATTTATATGTAAGTTTCAAACCATTTTTGTATTTTTACATTAAGTTCAATTTTTTGAATGTTTAACAAATTTCAATTTGTAGCTATTTTTAATAACAATGTTTATATTTTGTAGGAATCCTTTTTTGCCGAGAAAGTTAGGCAACCCGACAAGTCCGATAACGAGATTTGGTTCGACTTGGTAAAGGGTTTCAAGAAGGGCAATGTCTACGGGATTGGGTCGGCAAAGAAAGCATTTTACGAAACTCCAAGGGGAAGAATGTCGTCCACCTCAAAGCAAACCTACGAGCCGACAGTCGTGGGAAGACTCCAAGCCGCACTTGACGAGGAAAGAAGAAAAAATGCGGAAAGGGATGAGGAATTAAGAATAATGAAAGAAAAATTCAAGGCTTGGGAAAGCAGGTTCGACAACTGCAACCAAGGTCCGCCTCCCTTTCGGCGGGATTATGATGAAGGCAATGGAGGTGGTGGACTGTTTAGCGAATCCAATATAAATCTAGGCTTCTGATATTAGTTTAAACTTGGGAAACTTGTGACTTGTGTTTTTTTAAACTCGATTTGTTAACGATTTGTAAACTTGAAACAGTTTTCTTTATCTATATGAGGATGTTGGTTTCACATCGTGTTGTTGTAAATGTGTGAAATTATGTTTCTTTTCTTGTATACTTGCAGGTATGGTATGGTAACGAAATGGCAGGATGAAAACAGAAATTTTCTTGCAATATCACAGGTTTTTTGGCGACTGAAATGTTCATTTGGCGACTACTTTCAGTCGCCAAACCCCCTGTATTTTGCCAAATTATAAGGCCTTTTAGCGACTAAATGGCGACTGACATCAGTCGCCAATTTGGCGACTGAAAGCTAAGGTAGTCGCCAATTTGGCGACTGATGGCGACGGATTTCAGTCGCCAAATTGGCGACTACAAAGCGTATCAGTCGCCAATTTGGCGACTACGTTTTAGTCGCCATTTTGCCAATTTGGCGACGCTTTTTTCAGTCGCCAAATTTGGCGACTGAAAGTAGTCGCCCGAATTTTTTTTGGCGACTAATGACAGCGACTGGGTCTGGGCGACTGATTTCAGTCGCCAAATTCATTTTAGCGACTGAAATTAGTCGCCAATATCAGTCGCCTGAATGCTGTTTTCTTGTAGTGTCTTATTTTTCGTCTCGCTTACATTTTATCGTCAATCGGTTATTTCTTATGACCAAAATACCCCTCATTTAACCCACTCACTCACTCACCCCCTTCCCTCCTCTAATTCATTACACTCACTCATTTTTTTCCCTAAATCAATTAATCCTAAATGAAAAACACTAGAAGCCTAGAAATTGATTTCTGGGTATCATCGTCATTGGTAATCTGAGAACCCGCCATACTCATCAATTTCTCCATCTTCGTCATCCTCTGCAGAATCCACCATAGCCAACATATTGTAAGGTAAGTATTAATTATGTAATTGTTTAGTTGATTAGGTAACTCGTGTATACTTGATTATCCCCAAATATTATTATTCACAAACCCTAATTAATTAATTCCTATTGTAGGATGTTTTCTTTTTATAATGTTGCTGCGAGATACTATCATGGGGGTAAGTTCGATTCCGACACTAAAGGAAATAAAACATATGTTGGGGGTATCGTAACCTTAAAATTTTGTTTATGCTCAAGTAGATATAATTTTGCGGATGTTCTTGAAACTAGGAAATCTTTTTTTGGCGGGAAGCCTTTTCAATGTTTCTACAAGATTAAGAGGACGAGTAGCGATTACTGTCAATTAGAAAATGAAATTGGAATGGAGGACTTTCTGAAATCGAGGGATAATTATGATTGCTTAGACCTATACTATGTTGAGGATACTAAAAATCCTAACTTTAGTTTATGGAGAGAGGACTGTAATGTTAGGAAAAGTCCTAGGTTAGCAACAACCAATGTTATTTCCCCTATTACATCGCCTGTTTCTAAGGTGGATGTGCAAGTTAGGAGAAGTCCTAGGTTAGCAGGCAATGTTAGTTCCCCTATCACATCACCATTTCCTAGAGTGGAGAAGCTGCAAGTTAGGAGGAAGTTGTTAACAGTGTTTGACAACATTGACTCCAATATTATTTCTGAAGAGGTGAATGATGATGATGGGGATTTGCAGGCTTTTGTTGATGGGCATGACATGGGGTATTGGAGTGAGGAAATCAATTATAGTCAGGTGGATGTAGGTAACACAGAAGTTGATGGGGATTTAGTAGAAGAAGAAGAGTTATTTAATAATGGGGATGATGATAATCATATTGATGTAGTTAATAAAAATCTGAATCAATCTTGTTCACAGTACAATCATAGGGCTGGAAAGTCAAAGTTGTTTGATGTGGATGACTTAGATGTGAGGATTCAGGAGGAAGGTGATTTAAATTCAGATGAAGATAAGAGTATGGCTGGTTCAGAAGATGAGGGGGACTCATCTGATAATTTTGACCCCCTAGTTGATTTTAATAAACCAATTGTTCTTAAACAGGGATTGAAATTCCCTTCTATTGATGTCTTTAGGGTTGCACTTAGGCAACATGCTATTGAGAATGGATATGAGTACTATTATTGTCACAATGATAGTGGTAGAGTACTTGTATTTTGTAGACATAGATGTGAATGTCAAGGGAATGCAAAAAGGTCAAGGTTTCCAAAGTGTACTTGTTTAGCTAAGAGGAAGTGTGAGTTTAGGGTGTATGCTACAAAAGTTGATGATGACATAACATTTCAGATAAGGTCATTAAACCTGGAGCATATTTGTGCATTTACAACAACAAATAGGATGGTGACCTCAGAGTACATAGTGATAATGGTAAAATCGCGTCACCTTAATCAAAGTAAAACCTAATTCACTACTAACTAATAGTCAGTGGTAAGCAAGGTATCGAATCCACAGGGAGGCGGTAGTAATCTAATCTGTTAAACTAAGTTCGTCTCTGAAGTAACAATTTCTGGGTTTGAGATTGAGTTCTAAACTAAAAGCAATCAACAATAACAATAAATAATAACAACAATAACAACTAATAATAACAACTACTCCGTAATAATAAGCAATAGCAACTAATAATAAAAGGGTCTAAAACAATAAGATTAAAAGTCTAGGGTCACAAGTTCACTAGGATTATTATTCAGGGATAAGGGAGTAATCAATTATCATGCAATAAAGTTATCTAAGGTTACAAGATCGGTCGATTCAATTATGACCTTTAGATCTACAATTTAACATGTGATCGCTATCATCAAACGAGTTCTATTCAATTATCGTAGCCTATCTTAGTCTTAACCCGGTCGGTGTTAATCCTAATTCGCGAGACTAGTTAATTAATCTTGGCCAGTAATCAAACAACTAGAATTAAAACGATAATCAAACGACAACCATGCAATTGCAATTTAATTAATTAATCTACCCCTTCTAACAATCCTAGATCCCCTTCAACCCTAGAAAGGAATTTAGCTACTCATGACAATATAAACAACAATAATAATTAAAGTAAACATGATTAACAACAATGAAAGGATGAACAAAGAATAATTAAAGAACAAGAAGACAATTAAATTGAATAACGAAGAAAGATTGAAGAATACCGATTACAAGATGAACTAAAGACAATCGTCTTTGATGAATAAAATCCAGAGCAAAAGTAAACTAATTTAGGGTTTCTGATTTAAAGCCTAACAATATTAAAAGCATAAGAAAACATAAGAAAAGCATGTCTAATTAAGAAAGACGAGCCTTCTTTTCATAATACAAAAGATATAATTAATTAGGTTAAAGTTTAGGAAAAGTCGAAAAAGCCGTCATAAACAAGCTTGGTCGATCGAGCAAGAGACTTCTGCTCGATCGAGCAGCCATGACCACGACTCGGTCGAGCAATGTTGTTCTGCTCGATCGAGCAGACCTTCATTTAGCTCGCTCTTCACTTTTCTTCATTTATTCTCTTTTCTTCCTCGATTTCCGTGCCTAGCCTTCTACGATCCAACTCCGCCATGCTTCATATATACTCAAAAAGCTCCAAATGCATCCAATCTGCATTAAAACATAATAAAAGCGGCAGAATCTATATTCTAGCTAAAATAGCAAGAATAAGCAAGGAAAGACGGTAAATCGAGTTAAATGCGACTAGGGGAAGCATAAAATATGTATATAAATAGTGATCATCAAACTCCCCCAAACCAATCATTTGCTTGTCCCTAAGCAAAGCACTCGACACATACAAAGATAAACATACAAATGGTGAATGAAAAACTCAAAGCTAATGTTAAAGCACATACAAATCCCAAGCTATCCATATCTATAACAAAGTAATGACTAAGTTGTACCAATAAAACAAATTCAAAGGCACGGGAAAGTAGAAAACGCAGCTCATAATCCAAGATTTTACATGATACCGTAGTATAGACAAAAACCAAATACCTTTCAATCTTGCAAGGCTCAATTTGTCGGATTCTCGTGGATTCACTCATGCACTCATAAGTTTATGGAAAGGTGAGTTTTGTGAATATAGAAAGAAATAGATGTGGGAAATAACAGTTTACATCCCCTTAAAAATTAGGATTATAACAAAATTATATAATATGAATGCAAGTCATAGATATGAAAACGATACAAATGTAGAGAAAAAGAATTAACCTCCGGTCCTAGCAATTGGCGTAAAGAACAGAGATATCAAGGTAGATATCCTCCTAATCGTTGCACCCAAGATGCTCCGAGAAATACCCTTGTGTTGCTAGAAGTTATCAAAAATTACTGTTAACTTTTGATTTGTGTTTATGTCAAAAGTTACTGATAACTTTTGTCAGTTTGTGTGATGTTAGATGGAGGCTGCCAGAGAGAATAGAAAACTAGGTTTTGGAATTTACTGTTATTCTCTCCTTCCACTCACGACACCTTTTTGGGTTTCTTTTATATGAGGAGATATTTTGGTCTCCTCAAAAATAACTACCCATTGACCAAAAACCGAGTGTATCTGGATACTTTCGTTTTTGGTCATTTTAGCTTCCAATATAATGTAATATATTATAATCGTCGTTTTACATGGACCGACATTATAATCCGACATTAATTATAAATATCCGTATATTTATAATTTGCCAATTAATTATAACGGTTTATGTTTAATTAGCTTACATTATATACTATAATTAAATATAACTTTTTATATTCCATTTTACGAATTACAGTTAATTCGTCTCAGCTAACTTTCGTCTCATCATCACATTGACTAACCTTTTAGTCAATTACACTGACTAACCTTTTAGTCATATAATAGGGTATCAATATGATTATTTTCTCAAATAATCACATCTCTCAAACACATCCTATAAGTGTGACTTTTAGGGACCAGTTGATCACCGCCATCTGTATGACAATAACGTCAAACTTATCTAGCAAGCCAACCGTTATTGATAAACGTTAATCAACTGATTATTATACAAAGTATACCCTGTGAACCTACATAGATTTATTTATGTTATTGCACTAACTGTGGAGGACACTGGCTCCAACAATCTCCCACTTGTCCGTACAAGTGTATGTGCGATAACCGATTCTCATATCCATAATAAATTTCTCCCACTCAATGTAAACCAATTTGCACAGTCCGTATTCACAAAGGTCGTAGTTTACAAGTGATCAGTATCAAGAGTGGTTTCCCCGACTAGAGAGTAACTCAACTGATAAACGAATCTATATTCGAGCATGGCCATGCATTTCAGTTACAGCTCCTCGAGTGGCCCTGAGAAATATCATATCCCGATAAAGGTTGGATATTTTCTTCAACTCGAATCTTGCAGATACAAGCGCAGTATGAAATGACCCAGTGAAAATCTACTTAGCCTCCTGTTACGGTCGACCGTGAGAAAGAAACCAAAGCCACCCAAAAACTGCCTTTATCTCAAGAGACAGTCGATAGTCAAAAGAATCGACTCTAGAAACACTATGGAAGCCCTATCCACGACCTGGCACCTAATGTTCCGAAACATTTAGGACTCCATAACGTCGTCACAAAATGTCCTGCGCAGTATCATTATAACTCGCATCTGTGATCGATCAGTCAACAGTTTGACTTATGGCTCGTTGCACCCACCATCAATCGACGTCACAAAATAATTGCCAGAGTTATCAGCTCATGTAGGCAATTACGGACCAAAACAAATATAATGTAATTCAGTTCACTTTGTGGTGTTCAATGTTGTCCGTACAACCCACATGAAAAACAAAATATAAAACAAAACGATGATTTTATAGATAGTTTTTTATGAAAAAGATACAGGTGTCTAATCCATATAAAACAACTAATACAACTCAGGAACACGTTTGATTCCCATGGAAATAACGTGCCCTTCATGTTTATCATATCTCAATGGTTTAGTGAGAGGATCTGCTACGTTATCATCCGTAGCAATCTTGTCTATCACTATTTCCCGTTGCTCCACATAATCTCGAATCATGTGAGCCTTCCGTTGTACATGCCTAGACTTGTTGCTGGACTTAGGCTCCTTAGCCTGGAAGATGGCACCACTATTATCACAATAGATGGTGATCGGGTCATCCGAACTAGGAACTACATTTAGTCCTTGTAAGAATTGACGCATCCATATAGCTTCCTTCGCAGCCTCTGAAGCAGCATAGTACTCGGACTCAGTCGTAGAATCTGCTATAACAGTTTGTTTGGAGCTTTTCCAGCTGACCGCAGCGCCATTAAGAGTAAAAACGAATCCAGACTAAGATTTCGAGTCATCTCGATCTGTTTGGAAGCTAGCATCTGCGTAACCGATTGCGCATAGCTCAGTGTCGCCTCCATAAGTCAATACCCAATCCTTAGTCCTCCGTAGGTACTTAAGGATATTCTTAACAGCCATCCAGTGTGTTTTACCTGGATTGCCTTGGTATCGACTTGTCATACTCAATGCATATGCCACGTCTGGACGTGTGCATATCATGGCATACATGATCGATCCTATAGCTGATGCATAAGGAATCCGACTCATGCTCTCGACCTCTTCCGATGTCTTTGGTGCCTGAGCTTTACTCAAATGCATCCCAGAGACCATTGGAAGGTTCCCCTTCTTGGAGTTGGTCATGCTGAACCTCTCAAAAATCTTATCTATATAAGACTCCTGACTGAGGGATAACATCCTTCGTGATCTATCTCTGTAGATACGGATCCCCAAAATTCTTTGTGCTTCACCCAGATCTTTCATCTGGAAATGGTTCTTTAACCAAACTTTTACCGAAGTTAAGAGAGGTATGTCATTCCCAATCAAGAGTATGTCATCAACATACAATATCAGGAAGACTATCTTGCTCCCACTCGACTTGATATATAGACATGGTTCCTCGACCGATCGAGTGAAGCCATTCTCTTTTATCACTTGGTCGAAACGATGATTCCAACTCCGAGAAGCCTGCTTAAGTCCATAGATGGAACGCTTAAGCTTGCAAACCTTCTTAGGATTTTTAGGATCAATGAAACCTTCGGGTTGTACCATGTACAACTCCTCCTCCAAATAACCGTTTAAGAAGGCGGTTTTCACGTCCATTTGCCAAATTTCAAAGTCATGAAAAGCGGCAATCGCTAAGATTATCCGAATGGAACGCAGCATGACTACGGGTGCAAAGATATCATCATAATGCAATCCGTGCACTTGAGTGAAACCCTTTGCCACTAGTCGTGCCTTGTATGTATCTGGTTGTCCTTCTACATAATGCTTTATCTTGTAAAGCCATTTGCACTGAAGAGGCCGAACCTCATCAGGTAAGTCAACCAGGTCCCATACGTCATTCTCATACATAGAGTCCATCTCGGATTGCATGGCGTCAAGCCATAACTTAGAGTCGGAACAGGTCATAGCACCTTTATAGGTAGCGGGTTCGTTACTCTCAAGGAGTAAAACGTCATTTCTCTCATTCTCCTCGACCATACCAATGTATCTGTCTGGAGGAATAGAGTGTCTACCCGACCTCCTAGGTTCCAAAGGAATATTTACCGCAGCTGATGATGAAGGAACAGTTTCCTCCATTGGTTGCTCGGGTGTTGGTTCTTGAATCTCCGACAGTTCGAAGGTTCCATTACTTGTCCTATTCTCGAGAAATTCTTTCTCTAAGAACGTCGCACTAGCCGCAACAAAAACTCGATGTTCGGTAGGCGAGTAAAAGTAATGACCAAACATCCCTTTTGGATAACCAATAAAGTATGTCTTGACCGATCGTGGGCCTAGCTTATCGTCAGGTCTCCACTTGACATAAGCCTCGCAGCCCCAAACCCGAATAAAGGACAAGTTAGGGACCGTTCCCTTCCATAATTCATATGGAGTCTTGTCTACAGCTTTAGACGGACTTCGGTTAAGTATTAGAGCAGCTGATAAAAGAGCATAACCCCACAATGAATCAAGTACAACCGTGTGACTCATCATGGATCGAACCATATCAAGTAATGTTCGATTTTTCCGTTCGGACACACCATTCAATTGTGGTGTTCCAGGTGGAGTTAACTGTAGTACTACACCACAGTCTTTAAGGTGTCGATCAAACTCCTTCGAAAGATATTCGCCACCACGGTCTGAATGTAGTGCTTTAATCGTTCTATCCAGCTGGTTTTCAACCTTATTCTGGAATTCCTTGAACTTGTCAAAGGACTCACTTTTATGCTTCATTAAGTAGACATAACCATATCTACTCAAATCGTCCGTGAAAGTGATAAAATATCTATAGCGATCTCTAGCGTTGATTGACATAGGTCCACACACATCAGTATGTATGAGTCCTAATAGGTCAGCAGCGCGCATTCCAACACCTTTGAAGGAAAGTCGAGTCATTTTGCCTATGAGACATGATTCACACGTGCCAAAAGATTCCCATTATCAATGAGCTTCTTCACGCGTTTTTCATTTATGTGTCCCATACGGCAATGCCATAAATAGGTTTGATCTTTGTCACCAACCTTTGCTTTCTTACTACTCACAGATGAGAATCACAACCAGTATCTAGTACCCAAGTTCCGAAACTTGCATGGTTGATCTCAATCATATGAATAAAAGAAGAAGACATACCAACAGGAGAGACGCGGCCTGCTTTATGTCCTCACGGTACACGAGGCAGTGCCTCCTCCAATGCCCAAACTTGTGGCAATGGTGGCACTCCACGTTACCTTCATCGCTCTTTGTCTTGCCTTGTGAGCTACCGCTAGACTCACCAGGCTCACTCTTGCCCTGCCCTGGCTTTTTGAATTTCGGCTTCCCTACAGCTAGGTTGGCCTTAGCCTTGCCCATACCTTTGCCCTTGTTGCCAATCATGAGAACGTCCTGTTTCAGACTCCCACTCAATTTCAGATCACTCTCTGTCTGTACAGGGAGTGAGTGGAGCTGAATGACGAACGCGATCCATGACGATCTTCTCATCGATTTTGCAACCAAGTGCCTCCAGTTTCTCGACATTTTCAATCATGTCAAGAATGTGTGGGCTAACTGCTTGGCCCCTCTGGAGTTTCGCTTCAAAGAAGCGACAGGTATGCTCATAGCTAACGATCCTCGGAGCTTTCGAGAACTCGTTAAAGAGCGTGGTGAAAATCTTGTTTGCACCTTGGGCAATGAATCGTCTTTGCAAATTGGATTCCATTGAAAAGATGAGTAAGTTCTTTATCGCACCCGCCTCCATTACGAAATCACTATAAGCAAGTGATTCATTTGCTCCTGCATTGGGGCCTGGGTTTGGCGGTAGTGGCTCAGTCAAGTACTTGAGCTTACCGTCAGCAATGGCAGCATTCCGTAATGCCGCCTCCCAGTCCGCAAAGTTGGACCCTTTATTCTTCAGTCGCGTTGACTGATTCATAGTGTCCATGAACATCTTAAGCCAGGACTCACGTCCGAGCGTGGCACTTGGCATTGGGTCATCAGTATGGCCAGCCATTTGTTATTAGCAGTTTATATCTGAATATATGACTGTGGAAAAATAAATATGATAAGTTTCATCGTTTTAAATTTGAGTCTAATGGAAAAACTGTTTAATTCGATGACTCGTGCATTTATACAATTGACCTTCCTCAAGAATTATATAAATGATCCCAAGACTCAATTTCTGTAAATTGATAAGCCAACCTCTTGGCTAATTCTACTTTTAGAATTCCTGGTCGATAACTTTCTGTAAATTCTATCTTTAGTCCATCATAATCACGAGATATTACTCGTACTATAATGTTGAGATAAAATAGGTCAACACTCACTACTTACCCAACGTAGAAGGGGTCATATTATGACTTCCGACGAAGAAGGGGCTCATAGTAGTTTTCCCTATAAAGACTAATCTCAATTTTATTTATAGGGGAAGGTCCCATCATCTTAACTTAAATTCATTTTAATTGAACGAATGTCTAGCAACTCGAGAATGATTTAACTAAGGTGATGGCCCTAAAAGCGAGTGACATCTGTATGTCCATGATTAAAATATTCAACCTATATGAATCATTTTTCATGCATTTTTTAGGTGGTTTGGTTTAGGCGGAATATGATGCAATTATCTATCATGTGAAGGAAAGAAAAAACGAGAATGAAAAACGTAAAAGAAAAAACATGTCCTAGTGTGGCCTATCCTACCAAAAAGAATAAAATACAACTCGGAATCCAACAGATTGGACCCTCGAAGCTTGACTTTATCACCCTTCTTGGTCCATGCAGCGGGAGTGAGCTCCAATCTCCATCTTTAGTCTTCTTTGAAATTACAATAAATAAAATTACATATAACCTATTTATTACAAACTAATTTCAAAACTCAAAACTAAAATTAATGGAGATTCGAGATCTCAAAATACATCCAAGACTATGTTACCATCATTACGGTAACACAATCTACTAAGGCCACACTAAGTTACAACTGATTGTAAAAATACGATAAAAATTCATTCAATCAATCCAAACACATTATAAAAGCACCAACTAAAATAAAACATACAAGACAAAATACAGATATTACGATGTTTTATTATCCAAACCACCATTCCAACATAGATTATAATTATGTGGTAATTCTGTAATTACCCACATCAATTACAATCCCGATTCATTTTACTGATAAAATGAACTCTCCTAAACATTTCAAACTGCTTTAAAATAATGTAAGATATTAAGCATATGTGAACCGATTCACATTAATTATACAAAATCCGAATGATGTACAATTAAAGGCCAAAAACATGAACTCGAAAAACAGAAATTTTTCATCAAAAATTTTCGGCAAAAATTTTCAAGCAAAACGGTCCTTATCGACAAAGAGGGAAAAAATAATATCCTTTCAAATGATAAACTCATTCAACATCATTTTCATTTTCATTTTAATCTAATCTTTATTAAATTAAAACATCTACAAATCTATTCTATGTTATTTTAACAGATTAAAATAACAAAATAAATCTAAATGAAAACGAATACGAAAGGAAATACGATTCTGTAAAGGTCTCGATCGAGAAGAAATTAAACAATAAAGTCTCTCGATCGACTAATTCTTCCTAGTCGACAAACAGGGACCACGATCAATTACAAACCTCACTCGATCGAGACACTAAAGTCCTCGATCGAGCAAGCACACCATTCGATCGACCAAAGCAATAGCGAAATCTGCTCGATCGAGCAAAACACAAGTGCTCGATCGAGCAAAAACAGAGGAAACTGCTTCGATCGACCAAAAACAGCAACTAGATCGAACAAAAACATAGAGAAAACTGCTCGATCGAGCAAGTAAAGCCCTCGATCGAACCAAAAACTCACAAAAACAACTCGATCGAGACACTAAAGTCCTCGATCGAGTCAAACACACAGCGGATGAAAACAGTTTCGGTTTATGAAATCAAATTAAAACAATTTCGTGGCCTATGCTCTGATACCACTTGTGGGAAATCGGTATTACCACAATACAATTAATATAGGATTATAACGAAATAGTAATAACTTGATTATACTAGTCATAAACGAAAACAAAGAAAAGGTTTAGAAATCAACCTTCGGTCCTAGCAATCGGCGTAAAGAACAGAGATATCCAGGTAGATATCCTCCTAATCGTTGCACCCAAGATGCTCCGAGAAATACCCTTGTGTTGCTAGAAGTTATCAAAAATTACTGTTAACTTTTGATTTGTGTTTATGTCAAAAGTTACTGTTAACTTTTGTCAGTTTGTGTGATGTGTAGATGGAGGCTGCCTGAGAGAATAGAAAACTAGGTTTTGGAATTTCCTGTTTTTCCCTCTCTCTCCATTCACGGCACCTTTTTGGGTTTCTTTTATATGAGGAGATATTTTGGTCTCCTCAAAATAACTACCCATTGACCCGAAAACCCGAGTGTATCTGGATACCGTGTTTCGGTCATTTTAGCTTCCAATATAATGTAATATCTTATAATCGTCGTTTTACATGGACCGACATTATAATCCGTCATTAATTATAAATATCCGTATATTTATAATTTGCCAATTAATTATAACGGTTTATGTTTAATTAGCTTACATTATATACTATAATTAAATATAACTTTTTATATTCAATTTTACGAATTACAGTTAATTCGTCTCAGCTAACTTTCGTCTCATCATCACATTGACTAACCTTTTAGTCAATTACACTGACTAACCTTTTAGTCATATAATAGGGTATCAATATGATTATTTTCTCAAATAATCACATCTCTCAAACACATCCTATAGGTGTGACTTTTAGGGACCAGTTGATCACCGCCATCTGTATGACAATAACGTCAAACTTATCTAGCAAGCCAACCGTTATTGATAAACGTTTAATCAACTGATTATAATACAAAGTATACCCTGTGAACCTACAGAGATTTATTTATGTTATTGCACTAACTGGAGGACATTAGCTCCAACATTTGGGAGCTTGAGTATGTTAGTTTTAGTGTACCCTTGTTTCGGTGTAAATGGGTAGATTGTGATAAGGGCGTCACAGTTGACGATATGGGATTCATTTTGGTAAACTTTAACATTGTTGGACATATACACGAACCTTTCATTCTTGCATCTCAAGCAAAACAAGTATTCTACATTGAAGATCCTTTAGATATGAGATTATCTGTGGTTCGTTATGGTAAAAGACGTATTCTTGGTGTCGAGGGTGTTGTTGACGAAGAAGAATATGATCAGCTTGATGAACTCCCTCCTGTTTCTGTCAGGCGTCCATAGGTTCAAGATTTACGTGATGAAACTTATATGCGTAAAGATCATGATGAGGGACTATGGTTTGATAACTCAAAATAGTTTATGGTTATTTAAGGTATTCTTATTGTTTGTTCTTTTAATGTTTGTTAATAATATTCAACTATCTCTTTTTTTCAAGTTTATTTCTTAAAATATCTTATAGAATTAAATTGCAGGAAAAAAGTAGAAAGGCACAAGAATCCCAAAAGCAAAACTTGCATCCACATTATATGGGTAGAGCTGGATATATCGGTAAGATGGAGGGTTGGTATCAAGAAGAATTAAATGATGCCTTAACTGATGACATTGATGCAGATCCCGCAGTTATCGAGGAAACTGTTAGGCAACGCCTTGATGATAGGGGTTATTTGTGGATCAAAGGACATACCCCTTCATCCAAGGACGTTTCGTCGCATACGGAAGAGTTGATAAGTGAAATAGTACGAATAATAACTTATTTGCTAGTTTCTTTTTGAACAAAATTCATGTCATAATTGGTTTTCGTCTAAAATATTAAGCTTTTTGTCATGTGAACAGAGATATTGGGATGAGATGAAGAAACGAGGGGAGTTTGTTCCTTCTGAAAGAGAAGATGTGTTGGTTAAGGCAACGGGGAAATTTGACCGACCTGGATTTACAAGAGGAGTTGGAGGCTCTGTTGGTTTTACTAGCTTTTTTGGAAAAGCAAATAATCCGGGAGCTAATAAGAAGTTGTATACGGAAGATGATTTTCGGTTGTTTAAGGAAGCGGTGAAAAAAGAGGCAATGGTTGACGTACAAAGCTTAGTAAAACAACATGTGTCAGAAATTTTAAAGGATCATCTCCAATCGAAGTCGTCAAATGACATCGAAATTACAAAGACTAAAGATGTCTCCTCCTCTCAGGTTCAGAACAGTTGTCATTCTACCAAGCTTGATGATCACTTTCTTGAGTTAGAGGTATGTATAATTTGTATGACTATCTTATATTACTAGCTTTTTAGTTAAAATTTTACATTTTCCTTTTATTTATTCTTGCAGGGTCCCGTCCCATGTCGGCTGGCTGTGTTTGTTACTGAGTCAAAAATCGTAATCGCCGAGGGAACAGTATGGCCATGGGTAGAAGGTAAGATGGTGCACAACACACCATTGACTTGTCAAAATCTTCATGTATCCATTGATCATATCATAGATGGGAATGCACTACTTCCAATTCCGTGGGATGAACATGAAAGGGTTGGTGAGGTTATCGGAAGCTTTGCACAATGGCCTAAATCATTGGTTTTGTTAGAAACTAACGAGGTAATAATAAAATGTACATTTAATTTATTTTCAATTATATTTTCAACTAAAAAAAACTAGTTAAGTGTTGTATTAACTCTATGCTAGGATGATCCTATGGCTAGAGATGAGGGTCAACATGTTACTCCTAAAGAGACAGCTAAACCCACTTCAGAAAAAATGCATACGTCTGCTAGAAAGAAGGTTCAAGAGGTCGTTGATCAGGAGGTAATGAGCCACTTACTGGTTTGATTTTTAGATGTTTTTGTTATTATTTATTCTTATTTGGTTCTTAAAACATAAAATTATTAGGTGATGTCAACAAAAAACAAAAAGGGCCCTCTAAATAAGGACGAGTTAAGCCATTTGGATGTGCATTGTCAGAGATTGGAAGACATGATATGTTCTGCTTATTCCGGAGGATATTCGTTGTTTACTATAGAGATTAGTAACTTAGTGTATTGTTACGAAAGCCCGATTAAGCTGATAATCATGTTTGGTGATATTAGGGAGATTTTCAGATATGAATGGTTAAATATATCGATACTTCAACTTTGGGGAAGGTATTATTTTTCTCATAATATTTCAATTGCGTATTTCTTTATAAATGTCTGTATATACATTTATATACTTATAAATTTTATTCTCACAAAATTGTAGCTTCTTATATGAATATGGCACACAATGTGGAGTGACGAAAGAACTAGTAGGATTTTTGTGTCCCGATAGACTTTGCACATATATGCATTCTTCGGTTGAGATGGAGAGATACTTAACTGCAACTTTAAAAAAGCAACAAGATAAGAGATATGTGATCGGTGCTTTTTATGAGTCGTGAGTATTAAATTCTTTTCCTGCATTTTATCAGTTAGATGACTAAATTAAAGAATTTATAAATTTGTTATTTATATAGCTCGCCTTGGATGTTGGTTGTATTTTATCTTCGAGATAATATTGCATATATTTTTGACTCGGATCAAGCGACAAAGAAGAAATGGGAGATAAAAAGTTGTTTATCATTGTAAGTTCAATTGACTAACAACATTTAATTATAGTCATTTATTTATGTATGAATGATAGGTAATATGATTACTTTTCACGTATATCATTTTAGGGCTTGGAAAAGGTATTCTTTTAGGGCTGGAACGCGCAATATGTCAAAAAACAAAACGAGCTTCAAATAAAAATGATCGAGGTATGAAGTTGTCTTTCTTAACAATCCAATTACGCCGCTCTTACCAGCCTACCCCATGTATTTATATATTTTGTTCATGCATTTTGATTCATCTAGAAAATGTTTGATTTTGGTGTTATGTGATCTTTGTCCAATCTTCAATTTTGCACGTTGAAGATTGATTCGGAAAAATAATCAAAATGATAGTTTGATACTATATATACTTGTTTAAATTATTAAATAACGGGGCTTACTAAGTCACTTTATTTAATTTATTATTACCTTGTGATTGTAGCGTATATGTTTGAGCTTATAGTCTTTACTTAACTATTAAATTTGTAAAAATAGAGTGCCCTCAACAGCCAGGAAGTTATGAGTGTGGTTATTATGTTATGAAGTGGATGTATGATATTACCTTACACTACGCATCATCAGAGGACGACATAGAAAAGGTATATCGATTTCTTAATATGTAATGACGTTGTTTGAATTTGTGTACAAATATATTTTTATGTAATTTTTTTTAAGTGCCTACCTCTTCTAAAATTGCGTTCACTCCCTGATTATCGTCCGTTTTTATGTAGTGTGTTTCAGGTACGGAAATGAACACTGAACTAATGAACGAGGTTCGAGAACTGTGGTCACTTTATTGTGTAAAGAACATCTAATGTATGTAATAGGTTTAGATTCTTAGAATCTGCAACCGAACACATAAAAACATTTTTTGTCGTAGGATCTAGCTAGTACTGTTTTTAATTACTTTGTTGAATGGATGGATTGTAATATGTATGGCATTTTTTGGTATGAAATGAAGTTGTGTTTGTTGGAAGTCGTGAGGTTGCTGGTTTATTGTTTGTGTCATTATCGATCCAGTTTGCAGGTATTAAATAGTGTGGGAATGTGAACTTTGCAAAGAAGGTGCTGCTGAATTTTATGCAGCATTTAATTGCGGCTATATTATTGAATTTGCATTGCTCAAATTTACATCGGTTATAGAAAAGAACCGATGTTAATGTAAATGCAAGTTAATATAGTTTACATCGTTTACTAATTAAAACCGATGTTTATAACAGGTAAAATACATCGGTTTAAGTTATAATTGATGTAAATAAGGTGATATTTACAGCGTTTTTGATACAAAATCGATGTAATTATTGAATGTTAATATAGTTTACATCGTTTACTAATTAAAACCGATGTTTATAACAGGTAACATACATCGGTTTAAGTTATAATTGATGTAAATAAGGTGATATTTACAGCGTTTTTGATCCAAAATCGATGTAATTAATGAATGTTAATATAATTTACATCGGTTACTCAGTAAAACCGATGTTAATATTAGGTAAAATACATCGGTTTTAGGCATAATTGATGTTAATAAGGTCATATTTACCTCGGTTTTGATGGAAAAGTGATAAAATTAAGACCTTATTAACATCGGTTATACCTACTAACCGATGTAATTTTAATGTCATTAACATCGGTTGTACAACCGATTTTTTTGCTAAAATAGCTGTAAACAACGCCCCCAGAAACATCGCCCAAAACCGATGTAAATAAACCTAAAAAAACGATGTGAATGACACTTTTTCTACTAGTGTAGGCAGTATATATGAAGAGGGGAGAAAATAAAAGAGTAATTAAAAGGGGGAGTGAAAGAGTTGGAGTAAACTCAAAAGTCATGATTGGAAAGACATGAGAGTGAAGGAATTTGGAACGCTCTAATGTTAACAATGAATAATAAATACGGAAATTTATTGATTCTAATTACTAACGTTTTAATGTTGAACGCTATAATGTTAAAACAATGAAAAGTCATTATTGCCTCAATAACTCAAGAGTTTTCACTGAAGCCACGAAAGTCATTACTGCCTCAATTTTGCTTAAACAAAGACTTAGTATTTCAATTGTTTAGAGGGCTGACAGTAATATAAAGGCACTTAAATGAGAATAAAGATGAAATCGACCATCTCGAGGTTGGAAGTTGAGGATGGGTAAGAGAACAATTACATCCAAAAACACAAACTTGCTATTTAATTCACTTTCATGCTAGTATACGATGAATTAGAAAAAAAGTCAATAAAAAATAGAATTACCTTATCCAAATGTTCATGATAAAATGGTGTTGCTTCAAGGGTCTCTATTTCTATTATCCCAATTACCGCTTTTCAATAATCTGCATTACAAAGATAACATCAATGAATAACATTATAACAATAGTAAGTGTAACAACCCGAAAAATACCAATTTTTTTCTAGTAAAAATATTTACTAACACTTTTCAGTAGAACTTAAGTTTTTAAAATAGGAATTTTTGTTCCGAGTCTTATTTTGAAATTCCGCGTTCGTATCTGGAATTTCTGAGAGATTTCATGAAAAGACCGTTTTTAGTCATCTTTGACTTTTCT